>OZ005741.1:78128837-78252355 GCA_963930735.1 Dioctria linearis | reverse complement strand
GAGAAAAAACAACCGCCTCGTCGGTTTTTGTTCTTTTGTATTTAATAATTTGCTTTGAATCGTAAAAATAAAAAATTTTCTAAAAATCGTTCTATTCCATCTGACCGAATCTAAAGATTTCAAGTTCGAGTCCACCATTGGACAAGATCAAATATGAATTTAATTGTAAGATTAGCAATGTTGATATCTTAGTTTTAACCTCCTGACATTTGAAAGGTCAGTTTTACCGGAGATCAATCATTTTCTATAAAATTTTTAGCGGTTTTTCATAATATGTGAATTTTTCTTTGGCTTTCTTTGTTTTGCTTTTCAATTCTTTCATTTCTTTTGCTTATAAATTTTTGTATTTATTGTTGTTTTAAAATTTTAATTTACCTTTTTTTTTTGATATTTTGGTATTTGTTTTTTGGTTGTCATTTCGTAGCTTTCGTTTATTTCTCAATTTTCTTCTTTAAATTTTTTTTCGATTTACTGTATTAAGTATTCTAGTTGTATCTCTCTGTATAATATCGTGCAAAAGCACTATCTGGAGATAGGTAAAAGAGTTAAGAGTAGCTTATTCTTCAGTATATCTTTTGGTTGGTATGTTAAAATTAGTTTGTTGGGCGTTTCCAAAGTCGTAGAATTCTTCAGACTATTGAGAGCCCACGGTATCGGCCTTATGCTCTTGTCCCAGTACTTACCATCAACATCTTGAGTCATTGTTGCTATCGCGGCTTTTGTCGTTCTAAAATACCGCTCTATCTGTCCTTTTGCCCTTGGAGTTTTTACAGCAGTGAGTACATGTTTTATGGAGTTTTCATTGCAAAATCTCTCGAACTCTCTTGATGTGAACGCTGTTCCCCTGTCGGTTATGATCCGTGCCGGCATTCCGAAATATTGAGTTACATCTTCTAGTAATTTAATGACACCTATGCTAGTTGTTGTCCTCACAGGTCTTAAAAACATATATTTAGTGAAGGCATCCACGATGCCAATTCAGTGAGTATTTCCGCTTTTGCTCCTTGGATATGGCCCCAAATGGTCAAGGTGCACCGTATGAAATGGTATCGGCTGTCTTTCTGGAAGATGAATCTGGTACCTGGTTTCATCAACGCCACGTTTATTGTAGAGACAATCCACACACGAGTTCACATACTTTCTCACAACTGCTTTCATGCTGGGGCACCAAACATACTTCCTTAAGGTCTCAAGAGTTCTCTCTAACGCAGGATGCCCCATTTCATCGTGAGCATATCTTATAACTCGCCATCTGATTCCAGTCGGTATAACAAACCGATTTTCATTAGTGGTCTTCTTGAAAATCCTTCCATTTTCCAGAGTATAACTTCCTATTATTCCATCCTTTTCCTTATGATTGGTTATATCACCCGTCAAATTTCCAAATTTCCATTAGTCTCACATCCTGTTTTTGTAGCACTGCCAACCAATCTTCGTCCATAACTCCGATAGTAAGCACTTTATCTGTAACATTTTCTATTTCTCGCCCTATATCTACTAGACAACGGCTTAATGCATCCGCATGACAGATTTTATTTGCTGGCCGGAAACTAGCTCAAAGTCGAATTCCGATACCATACCACCTGGCTCTCCTATGTACTAGATCTTTCTTTTTTTGCGTTTAACGGAGGGAATTACAATTGGTTACCACCTTAAATCTCCTGTGAAGAAGGTAATACTTGAAGCGCTCTAACGATTCGACGACAGCTAAAGCTTCCAGCTCGTAACTGTGATATTTGAATTCCGTTGATGTTGTTGCACGGCTGAAGTAGGATACTGGCCTTAGGTCTCCACCTTTTTCTTCATAAGAATTCCGGCTATCCGTGAGAGCTAACATCCGTGTGCACTTCGTGTTTGGCGCCTTCATCGTAAAAAGCCAGGATAGATCGTTGACTTAGCAGTTCTCTTCGATGATTAAAAGCAGTCCCTGTGTCCTCACTCCATTTAAACTCGACATCTTTTCGGAGAAGCTGATTTAGTGGTTGTGCAATGTCTGAAAAATCTCGTATAAGAAATTGTCTAGCCTCACGCGCGTTTTCAGGTCGTTTGTACTCCGTCACTGCTTTAATTTTATTTATTCCCGGTTTAATGCCCTCTGCGGAGATCTAATGGCCTAAGAATTCAATTTCCTTTTGGAAAAAAGTACACTTTGCTAGGTTTAGTGTCAAGCCCGCCTTTCGTATTTCCGTTAGAAATTCTCTTAAAGTTTCCAAATTTTCTACTATGCTTACGGATGGAATCAAAATATCATCCATGTAAATAATAGTTTTATTTCTGTCAATTGGTTGGATAACTTTTGCCATAAGTTTCATAAATGTTGCAGGTGAATTCGTGAGTCCAAAAGGAATTCTTTTGAACTCGAAATGTCCTTCAGGTGTAATAAATACTGTTAAATGCCGCCTCTCTTTTTCTATAGGCACCTGGTGATATCCGCTCAAGAGATCTAATGTGGTGAATATCCGTTTGTTTGCAAGCGAGTTTAGAGTTTCCTCAATATTCGGAACGAATGTTTCTCGTTTTGTGATGGAATTCAATAATCTATAATCCACACACATACGATAATTTTCCATCCCTCTTGGGTACTAACAAAACGGGGCTGGCGTATTCTGAAGAAGATTGTTGAATTATGTCTTGTTCCAGCAATTCATCGATACTTTTCCTTAGAACGGACTTAAGTCCATAAGCGACTTTATACGGATGATATCTGATCACTGTATTGTCTTTTAATTCTATTTTAACCTGCACTAAATCTGTCTTCCCTAGTTCTCTAAAGTTTTTTTGCGAAACAGTCGGCAAAGCTACTAATTGAACTTAATAACAAAGTTTTTCATTTTTATTTATACCGCTACCAAATGAAATATCTTTTTCTTGCAATATCGCCTTCTCACATACATCGCGTTTGTTCGTATTTACATCCTCGTTCCCTTTAATGCTGGTAATCGCAAAAGTCCCCCAACGTTTGATGATTTGAATATTGGGTCGATTCATAAAATTTTGTCCTATTATCATGGGAACTGTCTGCGCAATATTATGTACTACCATAATATCAATTAAAATTTTAAGTTCACCCACTCTTACAGATTTTGCTATTTTCACCAGGATACTCGACTGCTTTCCTCCAAATCCAATAAGCTTACAGTCACTGATTTCCATTTTCCAGCCATTTTCAATTAAAATGTTTTCTTTTATTGTTCTGCATTCACTCCCCAAGTCGAAGAAAGCCACCAGCGATTTCCCATCAATTATTACTATTTTATGAAACTCATCTCTAACTGCACAATCTTTTCGTTGTTCGTATTTAATTGCGAAACAATTTTCATTGGACAGTCTCTCACTATGTCCCCACTTTTATTGCAGCGAAAACATTTCTTTGTTCCGCTTTCATTCGTACAGCTCCTAGAATAATGTCCTGTTTCGTTACACTTAAAGCATCTGCCAAATCCTTTGCTTGTTAAGCCTCCTCTTTCTTCCTTTTGGCTCGTACCTGCAAATTTCCCTTTAGAAATCCAATGATCTTCTCGTCTGGTATTTTTTTGTACTTCATTATATGGCTTATATTTATGACTGCTATGCCCAGGATAATTTGTACGTCTCTCATACCTCGGTTCGGTCAAGCTGCGACGACTGTATCCTTGTTTTTGAATTTCTTCGAAATTCTTAATTTGAATTAATAATTCAGGAATTCTGGTGCACTTTGACGCTGTTAAGACATTTATTAAACTCTGGTCAGATAATCTTCTATAGGTTCTCCTGGAAGTCTTTTTCTCTCCATAATTTCGACGAGACAGAGGCACTATCTTGCACACTAGGGAAACTCGTTAAGAACTCTTCTTTGAATTCCTCAAATGTTTTAATTGAGTCCTGTTTAGACTGGTACCAGTAATTCGCTGAACCACTTAAACGTAAAGTAGCGTAAAATAAGGTACTTCGGTCGTCCCATCCATAAACATTTTGTAGACCTTCAACAGATCGGATCCAATTTTCTGCATTTATCCTCATATTGGCTGGACTAAATCTTTCTATTAGTTTACTTACTTCACTAATTCCTATTTTAAACTGGCCTGAATCGTGTGATGTAATGTTACTCACAGGATTTCCTAACGCGACGACTTGTTCAGATAAGTTGCTTGAGCTTGATAAACGGCTCCCACATTCATATAACTCACGTCTTAATAGCACATTTTCCCACCTAAATAACTCAATTTCAGACATTGGACCTACCTTTCCTGCACCTTCTTCGTCTCCACCTAGCTGTACCACCGCTTGCGTATCATTTCCATCTTCGTTAGTGCCCATTTTCTTTCTCTGTTAATTTCACTTATCAATATCACTGGTAATCCTCTGTTTGTCACTCTTCTTTTAACACTTAACACTGTATTTATTTCACAACACTTAATTTTGCCTTTGGATCCGTATATGTCTATCGCTCACTTCACTTTTCCCACAACACAAGTATCACAAAACAACATAAAATTAATTAATTATAACTCGTGATGATCAACCCCACACTTGAAAATATTAAACCGCGTTTTCAAATCGAAGAAGTACTCTTTAATTTTGTCAACCCGTAGCCATGACCGACAGTAAACTGATCTTGCTACTCAAGGATGTTTCTTTTGGAACCTAAAACTCACTTCACCTTCACACAACAAACGCACTTAGTCTCATCCCAATTGCCGGCAATAAACCTACTCAAGCAACATTCATACTATTCCGAGAATATTTCCTTTCATCTCTTGAGGTGCCGATACACTTACCCATGGGAAGACGAGATTTCTTGTCTTAATTACCTTCGACGCCAGGCATGGCTTTTACCTGAAAATGCGTCCTATACTATCATGTTAAGTTCAGTTCGTATTCGCCTTTTTAAGAAGGTTATTACCTCATTAAGGTCAATCCTCGGACATCTGGTGGGATATAGAATCCCTTACCCATAATCTTTGGTGAACAAGTCCCACACATTCGCAGAATACTTGCCCTACAGATGCTCCCTCTCGTTACATAATTGGATACCATCGTCTAGTTTTGTCCATTTCCATAAGCATATACTTAATTGCGCAATGGGCAGTCCTAGGGCCAGTGATTTGGTGTTTAGCACAGTTGATGACTTTTTAAAGCATTTGTATGGGAAATTAATGAGCTGCTTCTTGTGTTTTATATTTATTTTATTTATTTGGTCAATTAACAAGTTAAATAACAAACCTTTTTGCACTCCTATTAAAAATACTACCATTATAGTTAAGCATCAAAGTGGAAAGTTTTACAAGCAAAAGAAAAACGAAGAAAATAATATACTAGCGATACAAACACTTAAGCGTTAGTGTGCAGAGCTAAACTTACAACCTAAAACTACAGAAAGAAATTTAATAGAATAGTTACAAAATCAGTCAATCAATCAATGTACATTGGAAGAGTAAATTTTTAGCGGGTACCCTAGGTATAGATACCTTCGGGACCACCAGATGGCGTGTGTTGTGGTTGGCAGCAAAACTGGAACACGTTGTACAGAGCGTGAAGTATCAACTTAAGTCCGTGGTTCCTAAGATCCGGTAAAAGTCCTGATATACAGAATTTAATTGATATGCAGTTTAGATGCACTGGATGTTTTGAGGTGTGAGTCTCTATATGTTGGAGGCTCTTGGCGTAACAAAAATAATAACGATTTGGTAGAACCTGGTCGTTAGCACAGGGCCACGTCATAGCATCAGAAAACTCTATAAGGAGTGCAGATAAAAGAAAGAAAGACGGATAGAGGTTCAGTGCGATCTAGCGCACGAATGCTTTTTGCTGCAGACCAATATGACTCCCTTCGGTGGTGTTATAACTACGTTTCTTGTCGAGTGTTTCTCGACGTTGCTGAAAACCTATAAAACCTATATAGAGTGTAAAAAAAATCAGCCGACCCTATATCGAACTGGTAGAGGCGGTTTCACTAGTTCTGACGTTGCGACTCCACCAACCAATACTACAATGCAGATGTTATGAGTTTCCGGCTTCGTGAATATTCTTTAGTGTCCGCTGATTAGCTATAGCGCCGTTGTAATACAACTCACGTCAGCTGTCCTAAAGGAAGGACCTAAAAAGAAAAACCAACAGGACCGCTATTCGAGCCGGCATAAACATAATCCTCTTAGAAACAAACGACCTATTAAAAGTCGCTCGTGATTGATAATTTTAGTCCCGTTTCCTTTATTGTTGTTTGCCTATTTCAACCAGAGTTTTAATAGCCCGTTATAATTTTTCCAGTAGTAGCAAAACTACTTCGTCTTACAAAATCTGATATCAGAATCAATTTTCTTGTTTACAAAAATATTTTAAATCAACGCCTACCTAACTGCAGCTTTCTACACTCAGCAAGGTATTACTAGCTAATACCACAGCAGACACACAGCACGAACTAATGAATCATTTGTACTAACTATTCATTAAAATACCGTGTGTCACATACGTCATTATAGCTCGAAAATCAGATGATAATGAAGTACACTAATGAAGTGTTTTCCTCCTTCATTATAGCTATAATGAGGAAAAATGTGCTAGATTACGCATATAATGTAAATCTGGAGCTCGGCTGTGCATCTGCCGAGTTGAAAAATAAGAAGAAGAAATGCAAAGAAATGCAAATCACAAATTATATTATCAATATTTTTTTTAATATAATGTTTTTCTCATTTGCAAATTGTTAAATTTAAAATAAAATAAATGAAATCAAAGCTTATCGCGTTAATTCGATCCATATTGCTTTTTTAATGTGATAAAGTTTATCAAAACCAGTTTGACAGAACAACTTAATTAAATAAATGACTGTGTGTCTTCAGTTTATAATGAATCATTATAGACTAATGAGTCGTTAGTTATTTCTTCATTAAGAGTGCTGTGTGTCTAGGGCATAAGCATTTAGACGAATAAAATTGTTACGCGTTCAGAAAAGTGGTGACAAGGCATCGACGCGTTGCCACAAATTCAAAGCTATCCGGTTATAATTAGTTAATGTTAAGGTTAGTTAGTCCATGAAAGCTCTCCCATTGTAGCTGGTAAGCTTTTTCTATTTTGGGTATTACGTTTCTGCTTCTGCTGTTTCGGAGTTACGCGGTGATTATGAAAATATGCTAGTTTTTCACAAAACACCCAGTCACTTCCTTGTTGGTAATTTTCTAATCTAGCGGGCTTTTATTCAAAATATCAAAGTCAAATAAAATATTTGATAGCTCTCTGTTTTACTTTTAAACAAGATCATTAACTGTACCTTGGACGCCATTTGTTAATATCGGTCGATCAGAAATAATGGATCTTGAAATTAGTTAAATGTGGTAATTGCTCAGAGACTCGTTGAAAGACATAAGCCTCATTTTCATCGTTAAGTTAATTCATTCTAATCATTCTTCATTCTATCGTTCTAAATACTAATTTCGATTTCTATGAAAGAAATGGTGGGTTATTAAATAAATATTTTTAAATATTGAGTTTTAGAAAAATTATTGTAAAATTCCTTTATCCTAGTCACTTCAAGAAGATAAATAAAATATACTTTCGCCGCACGTGTCGCTATGTGTTAATTTTAAATGAAAAGTTTGGCAGTGTCAAATATTTGACTTTGTTGGTGCGGTGAGTAAAATTTGAGGTGTGCGATGAAGAAAAGTTTATAGGAATTGTTATAAGAATTGGAAAAAGATGGGGATATTTTTCAGTCAGTAAAATAAATTAACTTAACGATGAAAATGAGGCTATGTTATTCCTATGAATTGGTTGGTCGAATACTTTTGAGTAACCGTGTTTGAGTTTTGTTTATTTATTGCGTTTATTTAAAGTACTTTTTCTTATTATTTCTGATTATTGTATAAAATACTAATGAAGTCTGAGGATGAAAAGAGGCAACACCTTGAGGATATTTTTAATTTAACTACTGATATACGGAAATTTCCTGAAAGCAAACACGCCAAGGCTTAATGGCTGGCGGGTTTTTGCGGCATTCATAAATTTCATAAAAACTATTTTTTTGCTTTTCAGAATGAGCTGTAAAGTAATGTGCAGACATATTTTTGATGTTTGGTTTCAATTCATTACGTCAGAATATGATATTCAAGAGCTTCTTGAACCTGCTTTAAAAGAACTGAAGGCTACAATTATTAACTTATGCTTCAAAAGTAAAATGGGGAAAAAATAGTAGGCAATGTGATCGCTTTTTATCTTCTAATTCAATCTGGCCAGATAAATATTTCACTTTGCCTGACTATATACAGAGAGAACAACGATAAAATTAATCAAGCTCTGTAGATAAAACATTAAAGAGACAAGGAATACTGCCAAAACCGTTTGGAGAATGTAGTGAGAAAACTAATAAGCGGAAGGTAAAAAGCTTTTTGGATTTGAAAATCCCTGAAGAAATAAGTAAGGCTAACGAGATGAACATTTGCAAAACGCGGAAAAGGGACTCAGCCAAACTGGTCAAGAAACTCTCTATAGCTTCATCTAATGTGAAAAGGCTTTGTTAAAGACTTAAAAATGAGTTTACTTCTGACATTTGGCATATGTCATGATAATTGATCATACATCAATACGATATCTATTATTCTGCAAAAGGCCATCCAAAAAGTCATAAATCTTTTCCTGCGAGTAATCAAATTAAGAAAGGAAAAGAAAAAAATGTTATCCGAAAGAAATAGAAGTTACTGACGTATCTGCTAATTGTAATTTGATTAATCATACCATACAAAGAGTATGTTCAACTCAGAAGTATATTTTCATAAAAATAGTAAATACAATTTTAAAAATGAACTAAATCCGGCACCAATTCTGAAGGTTTTTTACTCAAACTGTGAAAAGGATGAATCCTACACGTCTTTATTATACTGAAAAAGTCCAGTGGCGTATTCAGCTACAGGTAGCGGGGGTGCGCGCCTCGCCCTGAAGACCACTGAAAATAAATTGCAATAGATCTTCTGAATTTTTCCAAACAACTGCGCAGTAAATCTATTCTACTACCCTTTTTGTAAAAAATATAAAAATTTCTGGAAGCGTTCAATTTGATACGTTTAAGAACGCAGCCCCTATGACTAGTGGCTCAGCCTTCGCTCCATTTTCGGTCGTGACTGTTAGATCCTATATAGAGAAAACAAGTAGTGCTGATACCTGTAAGAAAGGTTTGTTTTAATTGAAAACGGCTGCCAAAAGGTCTTTGATGAGTCTTTGATTTAAAGACGGCTGTTAGAATATTATTGGCGGTTCAAAGAAAATATTTATAGAAATAATTACAACTCGTAATTGTAGAAATTCAGCGAAACTACATAACGGCAAACAAATCATTGTGTATTGTTGTAGTGAGTTATTACATTTAGAGCAAGAGATTTATTTTGGAAAAAAAATTTATTTTATTTCATTGAATACAATAGTTTTATTAAGATACTTAGCTTAACCGTTAAATAAAAGCAAAATATAATTGCTGATTGGGAAATTCTCAATCATTTTCTTAGACAAATTGATTGGTCGGTCTGTCTTGTTTCGAGCGATGTTGATGAATGCACATTAGAGGTTAGGGATATTTTAAGTCTTGGCATGGATTACTACATTCTTTATTCCTACTGCAGTTCTAAAGAACAGCAAGATTGGCTCTTGGTTTATCGATCGGTGTAACCAAGTAATCAAAACGAAGCAATATGCTTTTCACGTCTATCAATTGCATTCATGTCCCGAATTGAAACAAGTCTACAAGAGTGCACAGAATACCTGCAAGTCCATTATCTGGAGAGAAAAATTTCTATTTGACCAGAATGTTAGATAAAGAATCTTGATAAGCTGCAAAGATAGCAAAGGTTTCTGATCGCTGGTCCTAAATGGGATCAACGTCTCGAAAGCCGTAGGTCGTAATAGTTCCTCATTCCTGTTAATTAAAAGCTGTGCTTCATACTTGGCTAAACCTCTGCGTAAACTATTCTACTTCTTTGATTCGACAAGAAAATTTACAACTGGTTGGAAACTAGCTCACGTTCAGCCTACTCCCAAGAAAGGAGAGTGTAGCGATCCCTCAAATTATCGACCAACTGCAATCACTTCTATTCTTTCAAAAGTTTTTGCAACTATTATTAACTTGAAATTAATGAAGTATTTAGAAACCAAGCAGCTCATCAATGATCGCCAATATGGCTTCCGGACTGGAGCTTCATCTGAAGACTTGCGGATATTTTTTACGGAACATTGGAACCGTGGACTTATAATTTTGGTGAATCCAAAATCATTGCCCTAGATATTTCAATAGTTTTTAATAGAGTGTGGCATATAGCCCTTTTAGTTAAACTTAAAGCACTTGATCTCTCCCCTCCTCCTTTATTATAGATTGAAAGTTTTTTTTATCTAATCGCCTAATACTGGTCGTACTAGGTATCGTTTCACCAGAATTTTACCCTATAAATCCGATGTCCCCATGGCTCTTTTATCTCTCCATCTCTCCAAATCTCTTCTTAATTGTATTTAATGATCTGCTTTGCCTTACTTTTAATCCTGTCCATAGTTTTGCTCTGGGGACTCCAGAGGGAATGCCACATCTGTCAAAAGAGATTGCATAATTGAATCATTGAATAACGACCTTGAAAATATTCTCGCTTGGGGTAAAGCGAATCGCGTCGAATTCATGGCATCTAAGGAGAAAAGCTGTCTCATCTCTTTAAAACAAAATCATAATTTCCCTACTCCCATTTCTTTTAAAGAAGCTTTGACTTACGATACACTGTCATTATGCTTCTTGGCATTATTATTTCCTGTAAGTTAAGCTGGCTGGCCAGATCACATCTTCCCTGTTGTCAAAGAAGCATTAAAATGTCTTGGATTTCTGAAAAGCCGGAAGAAATATTTCAGCAAATCTAGGGCGGGGCTGGTCGTATAGCCGTAGCTTCATTGGATATTGTCCAAAGAGACTTTTCAAGCTCATTGGCGACAACTTGAAGCATCACCTAATTCGAACATCGTCGCCATGATGAATTCCTTTCACTCTTTTGTCGCTACAAGCATGGTCAACGATCTGATGAAATATCTAGTCTGATCCCTTGTAGAATATTTCCTTCACACAATGCAAACCGCATACATCCTTTTATCCTTCAAAATACTTTCGGCCATACAGTAAAATGCCGTGAAGCTTTTTTATCCCCAAACTGTGCAAATGTGGAACAATCTACCATTTTCTGTCTTCACTCTGGCATGCAATCTGCGAAAGCTTAACAGTGACATACATCAGCACCTCTGCCACTTTCCTCACGTTCCCTAATTCCTCTCCCTTTCACCTTCCTGTCATGCTGTGCTTTGAATAATAGGGTATTCCCTGAGCTTGGCGTAATAATATAAAAGAAGTCAAACTTTCTTAACTTTAGAGGTAAAGTATGCAACACTTTAATGCCTGAATTTTGCAAATTTACTATTTATGATGAATTCGTCAATTTAAAAAAAATGTATTTCCCTATTGGAAGTTTTACACTGCCATCATATGCAAACCAAAACAAAATGAGAGTGGTAGCCTATCGGTTCCACCCGAATCTTTTAAATGATAAATTTTGTGCATTTGATATTTGCGAGTGGTGGCGAGTGTCTTCGAACTTTTGATCTGTTTCCACCTTATACTGTTTTAAAACCATAGTTACGCTTCACTTACAAGAATCCTTAATGCGCCCCTGAAAAGGTCTTCAGAATATAAAATCCTATGAAATAGTCATACTCATTTTGACTGTCCGATCAACCGTTTTTGAAATTGATGCGAAAACCACTTCAAAAATCTAACTTGCACAAAGGAGTGATCATACGAAATTAATATGGGTATGCATCTAGGCAAAACCCTCGAGAATACTCCCAAAGCCATAAAACAGAAATAGATATGTGTGCGTTCGGAGTCCGTTCTCTAAAATGTTCTATATTGATGCTTATGGAAAAGTGCCAAACATTGACTTTATATATGCTATAGAGCCTAAACTACTATCCATAGAGGAAAATAGTCTTCTAGTAATTTAAAGCTTGGTTTCTTACCTTTCCAAAGGCTACACTTACTGTATATCTTATTTAACAAAATAATAAAATAATTTTGATTGCAAAGTAAACTTACCATTGTACGCTCACTAACTCTCAACTGAGTAATAATTACATTTGCGTATGTGCAGCCGTAGTCCGAATCTGTAGGCAGCTACATTCGATATCATCAGCCGTATCAGCCCACGGCACGCCATGACGGCACAGCGACATACAATGATTACTCAGCTGAGAGTTTTTGTTTGAGGAATCGTAGTCATGTGGTTCAAATATTTTTTTCTAAATAATTTTGTTTGGAAAGGTATAACAATTTTATTTCGCTTTGGAAGATAAGAAAGCGAGCTTAAGATTATCAGAATACCATTTTTCTGTATGAATAGTAGTATAGAGCGGAGGAGCTATTCGAATCAAACTTTTGTCAGTTTTATAAGAGCACTGCAAATATTTTAGAATGTGAGGACTGCGTTGGGGCTCTCATGCGGTAGTGAGGGAGTCTGTTTCATGGCTTGTGAAGTATTCTCGAGGGTTTTGATCTAGGGCATCGCAAGAATTGTTCTTAGACTAATTATAGCTTTTCCTTCTTTACATATATTTAGATTCTGTCCTTTTTGTTCGTATTATTACTATTATGGCTATGTATTCATGGCTGTTTATCGACTACTGTATATTGTGTTTTTACTACCATTATATATATTCGTTTGTCATGTTATTTTATTTCTTTTACTATAATAAGTATACAGTAGTCGTTAAACTAATGCTCTACTACTATTTATTTTTCGAAATGTGCAACGATGTACGCAGCTTAAACTGGGACATATTAGCAAGTATTTTTGTATTGAATTAAATTGATGTTCTATTTTTTTCAATAAAAATATAATTTTTACTATCTGATATCTATAGATGTGATTTTTATTGGAAACCAACGTAGGTATTTATTAACGTATTGTAATTCTTAATCACCTTAAATATATAATTTTTCAAATCATCATAGAAGCTCATTGATATTGTTTACAATTTTTTCCCGCTAGATTGACAAATTGTCATACTGTGCAGCGAGGGAGTTCTTTTTGACACAAAAAATTGACTCCATATGAAAACGCATATTTTATGGTTGTAGCGTGCTATATGCACAGTATGCTAAATGTACGATGACGACAAATGTAGCATAGCAGTGTTCACAGTGCCAGACATCGAACGTGCTTCCAGTAGTGACAGAAGACACGATTAAGCCCTAGATGGGACCAAACACCAAAAAGTTTTGGGTGGCGGAGACTTTTTTTTCTATTTATCAAGAGTGAAAAACGACGTGACATGTTTCTGAGATAAAATCAACGTGTTAGGAAAATCCATAAGTATATCTTTAAAATCCGACCAATTAAAAAAAAAAAAAATAATCAAGAAGTAATAATAAAAAGCACCGACACTACAGGAGCAGGAAATTAAGTGGTTGACACAGCGTTAATTGAGCCCGTTTGGATGCGGTATATTTGCTGACCAAAACGTTTCGAGTTCTTAACAAAAATTTAAAGAATATTACGGATAGCCCAGTAAAATCACATAATAACAAATACACTCCAACATTGGATATATTCTCTAGAAGGCCGAGGAAGGCAATTTTAATATGAGTCACGACTTTAATCACGCATATAATATTCAGGAGCTGGTCAAGAACGAATTTCTGTTAAGAACCCGAAGGCATATCGGGCGGGACAACTTGGAGAAAATTCCAGAAGATTTGGCTGTGTGAGCATCACTTCTGTGCTTCGGATACGTATCTAAACCTCCTTACAAGAGCATTTGTGGCTATAAACTCGCTGGCACAGGCTCCATGCAGTCTTCACCACCATTTGGGGACACATCACGATTATGTCTAGATCCTCTGTTCCAACTTAGCGTTGAAACGCTCACCTTAATATTAATTCATATCCACCGGAACATTGCTGTTGTCTTGCCGACTTGCTGAACAATAATAGTCTCGCTACTACCAATTAATCAGGAGCACCCCACAGCATATATTTAGTAGGCTAGAATAACTGGTGGTTGTCTAAACTTGAAGGTTTTCTGTTCATGTAATGTGGCTCATCCTCTGAGCAAATATTTTTTTTTATTTATTTGAATAGTGGAACAGTGGAACATGCGGCGGCAACTCTGCGTGGGACCCACAATAAGAAAATGTAAGTGACTTTTTATTTTTATTGAATACATACATTTTTTCATGGTTCGTACTTACGCCTAAGTAAGAATTTATCGCTCTTCCAGAGGGGCACGAATTTCTTAGTTGAAAAACACATTAAGTATATTGTTTATTGGATTAGACGCATAACATAATTATAACTAGATAGAATTATCATGTCCATACATTCTTATATTGTTCCATTGTGTTTAAAACATTATAAATAAATGAACTCGGTTTTGGTTATACATTCGTATATTGTTTCATGAAATTTAGCGCCTTGCATATTTATAACCACATGAAACTAGTATTATCCATACAGTATTAGATTGTTTCATGGAATTTAACGCCTTATACATTCATAACCAGATCGAAAGTACTTCCTTTTCTCTTGTATCAATCTGCACAATTTTATATATTTATCTACCTACATAGTTAGGCATTGTGTGAAATTTTGACACATTCTAAAATTAATTTAGATTTTATATATATGTTGATGTGAAATTAATCAATCGGCGCGGCGCATATCCTATATATACATATGTATATAATCAGAGTTTAATTCAACAAGATTTTCCTTTTATTATGAAAAAGGGCAAAATGCATTTTCTTTTGTCTTATTGCATTGTGATGAAAGATAGATTAATTTCACATTATTCATTTAGATTTAATGATAAATATTTTTAGGGTTTTATAAGAATATTATGTATATTATTATTAACTAATTATTATTTTTTCAATAATTATGATTTATACGAGTGAAGAAGATATTACTGAATTTAATTAATATATATTTGTTGTCGTGGGCAATAGCTTTACTTCAAGAGATTTTTAACAAAAAGTAAAAAGAGAACAAGTACAGGACCTTTTCTAGTTATATGTCTCTTATACTAGATAGTAGTCAAGTTGCGATAAGCATTTCATCTAGGTCCAGAGCGTTTTGTAAATCTAGCTGTACAGTATAGTATGTCTTGATAAGGACAAAGAAATTTTGTGTGATTGATAAACGCCAATTAATATATGGAAAAGTATTATATGGTAATGACGTTCTAAGGCTTTTATTTTTTTCTTCTCGCTCCCGGGATGATTGACTAGATCAGCTCCTCCATTCATTTCAGGTTATCTCTAGGGACATTGATAAATCTTGCCCGCAATGTCAAAGGGTAGACTGGGGCAATGCCATTGAAGGCAGGTCATCTGCCCCTTCATCACAAGGTGAGGTAAGTGGTAAACGGCCCTCAGGGCTGGATGTGTGCTTCGTTTTATGTTAGCATGCACGATATCTTTTTGTTAATAGTGATGTGACAGCAGTAGGTCTTCGTGGAGCCCCCCCCCCCCCACACACACTCTCCGCCTTTAGTCGAGGTGATCATGCCGCCCTGTCGCAACGTTATCACTGAGTGATCTGTCAGCTTATGCTGGAAGTCTGGACTTCACGTCCTAATCAATCGCTCCCATAGTTTCATAACACATATTAAGCAGTCTATATTATACATATAATCCCACTGGAAAAAAGAGCGCTTTAAGAGCCCTCCTGAGACGCTTCCCTGGAAGCTCGTAGCGCTTCTTTTCCCTATCCAAGTTCATTGTTTTTTAACATAGGCATGTCCGCAGACGCAAGCGCTTCCATGCTACTGCTAATAAGCGTTCCAGGAGGTCTCCAAATGATGGCCGAAGAAGTTTTTTGATTGTGTCTTTTCAAAAGCTTTAATGAGCTTTCTCGATAATCATCATAGTGCTTCTTCCTTAAACTGTTAAGAGGCCTTCAAGAGTGCTTCCTGAAAGCTGCATTGAAGCGCTTGCGCTTGCTTGTGATTATTTGTGTAATTAAATTTTATGAAGTTGATTAAATATATTATATACATACATATATATATATACTATATATATGATAGCATTTGAGTTACTTACTTGCGCCTTTGCTTATTTTTCTGGACAGATCGGTGAGTATGCTTCTAAAGAGCTGCCAAATGATGGCTAGAGAAGTGCTTAAATTGTGCTTCTTTCAGAAGCGCTGATTTTTCATCCCAATGGGATATATCAGCGGTTGGACTCCTGGAGTAGACGAAAGAGAAGGCCAAAAATAGGTATGCATATCATTATTGTAATATTGAAATATATGAACTATTTTTAGATAGGTACCTACTGTTTTCTGTTCGACTACCACTCGGTTCAGATAATAATTGCCAATTTGGGATTCGTAAGCATGTGAAAATTTAAAGAAAATATTTGTAGCATAATTTTATGCATATTATGGCATGAGAATTCAAAAATTACAGATAAATAGGAATTTCCCTAAGGATTTAGTTTGATATGTTCTACATATTGTTTATGTTTTCAGATAATCTATCACAGGTTTACAACTATTCCGTAGCATCTTGACGTAATGTATAACGATTAGCTATTCTTTTAGCATCACAAAACCAATACAGAGAGAGAACAATTTTTCAAAACAACACACAAAACGATTTAATTCTATTCTATCAATATACAATATATTTACAGTGAAAAATATTTCTGCAAATTTATCTGTTTCTATTTGGTGTAAAGTTCATCGTATGAAAACTTTTCATATATATTGCTAAGAATATTTTTGATGATCTGTGTAAAAGTGTCTTCTACAGGTTGTTTCAGTTCTTTCCATATATCGGACCAATTTTCGTTCAAAAACATGTTCATGTTATCCCCTAAGGTTTTATCTCCGTTGAATAAATTCCCAAAATATGCTATAACCCTGGCCGGAATGATTTTCGTTTTGACTTGTGCAACATCCATGTAAGTTTTGCCATTCTTTTCTACTGGCTTTCCTTTAATTAGTACTTTCATAAGAGGATTAACTAAAAATATTAATTAAAAGAAATTTATAAGCATTTCATGCGTTTCACTAAATATTTCTTACCAAAAGTTATATTGCTTTTGCCATTTCCAACAATTGGAAGAAGAAGTATTCTTCCCTTTACGTCATAGTCACCCAATAAAGACATATGAGGAATTTTGAAGTGCATTTCATGCGGACCTTTTAGATCCTTCCCAAATCCCCTAAGAAAATATATGAAAATTCTGTTTTTTTTTTGGTTTGCTTACGTATTATGAGGTATAAATTACTTGATCTCTACTACTTCAGCAGCATTGAATCCTATTAATTTGCTGTTTGTGAATTTAAAAGCGACATTTATAGGACCCTCTGCACCTTGCTTAATGTCCAAGGATGTTATCTCTAAAGGATCAATTGATATAAGGCCTATATCTGTACTTCCTGGAAATTTAATTTATTTTCATTCGTTTATGTAATAAATTTCATTTTTATCTAAGTTAATTTACCTTTATAGTGTAATTTAATAATTTCGTTAGTTTGGTCCTTTATGCACTTAGAGTCTTCAAAGGCGCACTTAAAGTTTTCAGCTGTAATTTAAAAATGTTTAACTAAAAAAGTTTCAGCCGATAAAATTCCATTATAATATAATAACAGGCTACAACATATAGTCGTGCTTATACGGGGAATTTTAATTCAGATGGATATGGGCAGGAAATAAAAAAAATAAATTAATTACCATTCACAGCTAAAAGATGTCGTGATTTTCAACTAATGTGCCGCGGTACACTGAACTAGTCGTATAGTTCTGCTTAGATTTGAAAAACAAAAAATTACCTTGCAAATGCCTTGCATTAGTCTGATGTTTAATATCTCTGGCAGTAATGAATCTAACTATACGGTCAATCCAGTGGTAGGTGAAGTGAAAAGTCTGTCATGGAGACAGATAGTGCGAAGTGGTAACCATTGCTCGGTAGATTTGATACTGATAGTGAACCTAATTCACTTAGCTAATCCAATCCAATATTGAACAGTGTACGCCGAGGGCTGCATCACTAAGGAGGAGCTTAATGGTTAGTATGCGAAATCTGGATACTAGGCGACTTCCAGTTTAACACTTTAGTCTTTCTGTGTTATGTGGGACTGTTTTTCCCTAGCTAATCGTGGGAACAAAAATGAACCTTAAATTAAAACCAACAAAGCATTCGTAACGGATGCCGGCAAACTAGAGCTAAACAAAAAGCCTAAGTTGACTGGAGCGGCAAGAAGTCGTTTAAAAAATCTATTACTTATGTGCAGAGGTAAAGTACAATGATGTTTTACAGAAGTGCCAAAAATCTGTAGATTTAACAGAGACCACAACGAATGCTAACAAAAACCAAAAATCTTGGGTTGTTCAATGAAAACTCTCACTATCATATGTGCTAATACTGAATGACTTATGTGGTTTAAAAAACAATGATGAAGTTAACTCCTTGGCCCGAAGCAGCAAAAAATAATTAATTACTGGAGGAGACCCAAATTCCGAAGCCAAAAAATGGGATTGTATAGATTCCGAGAGGGGATCTACTCCCACCGGAAACCATACGAACTAGAATGTTAAAAACGAAGACGTGCATTCCTCCAAAAGGAGAGTTCTCAACAGGAAGGTCGATGGATGAAATAAATTATAGAGTTCATCTGAACTAAAAAAAATAAATAAAAAAAACAAGATAAAGCTTAAGGAATGCTGGTGCTCAGAAAATGCAGAATAACCTGCAAGAACCCCTAAGCACCCTGACGACAAAGGGTCTGTAGAAATTCCCGGCGTACTTTCTAAAATAAGAAAAGCTTCAATATATATTCAAATCAAAAAATGGTACATCGTTACGAACTAGAATTGGAGACAAAATACAGGTCTGGCCTTCGTGTCTACGGCCTAATAATACTGCCAATAAATGATCTGACGCCAGGAGCATAAAGGCGGGCAACAAAGGTAAGCATGAGAGGCAGTGTGCTGAAGCTGCCATAGGAGGTAATGTTGTGGCGAATTGCAGCAAAAAATCCAAGTTAGCTGAGAAGCTTAAACCCTCCTAAGCTATTTCGTAGTTGACAATATAATGCCCTCAAATGAATGACCATCAGGCATTTGTAGCAGCAGCTATGCTTAGCAGAAGATGCACAAAAGAACAATTAAATGTGGCCCTAATACAAGTGGCTTGGATGAATGACGGCACAATAATGAGTGTAACAAATGGAGGTAATTTGGTGTACGATAAAACTATAGTAACTGAAAGAGAGCCTGTTTACTTTTTAATAAATGTAATAACTGCCATCCAAATCCAGAGCTCTTTACAGGAGACATGGCAGTATGGTCCTGCTATGATAAATCATCGCGATTAGTACAGGACGGTCACTCACCAGCCAATATGCGAAATTTCAGCTAAGCTCGGAATCACTATTAATACCTACTTCTAGAGTTATTGAGAAGTTAATGAAAATAATAGAACCGTCATCCAGCTCTTCTGTAAATGCCAGAAACTATTTGGGGTCATGCATCAAGCTATAGGTAATTTATTTTTTTCGGTTTTAAAGATAAAAAATACTATCAAATTTTTGAGCTTCATAGGCTGAACTTAAATTGACTGATTACCACACCTCTCCTTAGATTTCATAAGGAAAACAACCTGTGCATATAATGTGTGATATTATAAAAAGGCATAAATAGCTAATTAGATCACTTGCGAGATCATTTGAGCTCACCGCGTAAAACAATCAATAAACAAATAATAATAATTCTAATTTACGGAAATTCTTCCAGATATTATTTAATACTTATTCAATAAAAAAAATCAATTCCGAATAACGCACAATAAAACACGTTTTCAGTTGTGACCATGAACTTGCTGTTAAAAGATATTTTAAAGACACTCACGAAAATCTTTTGAAGAACCTTCACAAATTATTAGCGATAATAAAATGAAAATTTCCGTACGACTTTTCATTGTGAAACTTATTTTAAATAAAACTGGAAGACAATATTACTTCGATGCAAGTTTTTAACAGACACTGAACAATGAGTTCTCAATCAAGAAGCTTTTATAGTTTTACTCCCAGCTTCAAGTAGTAATTTCTTCCAGACGAATTGTACATATATATGCGATAAATTGCTTGGGTAAATTACTGGTACTGATGCAAATAAAGAAAACACGTTTTTCGGGGCAAGTTACAATTAGTTGTAAATAATTATCTACGTACTATGACTGAGAAACTTTTTACTATTCACCTAAAAAGGGTTTAATATGGATTTGCATATATGTGGTTATTTACTGCCGTTAGAATGAATCAAAAACTTACGTCTAAGTTCGAATTCCGTAACGACAAAAACTTTTGTCGGTCTGATTACTGAAATGCCCACTATCCACCTATCTACTCACATTGGGAATAGGGTTTAATATGGATTAGCATATATGTGGTTATTTACTGCCGTTAGAATGAATCAAAAACTTACGTCTAAGTTCGAATTCCGTAACGACAAAAACTTTTGTCGGTCTGATTACTGAAATGCCCACTATCCACCTATCTACTCACATTGGGAATTATTTATATAAGGTAGCGCTTGAAATTATGCATATTATTAAATTTCATACTAAATACTAATTTAGTTTATTTAATTCTAAAGTAATTAATCTGTTGTTTATGGGGTCTTTAACTCCAGTCTGTTAATGACTGTATGGAGGACTTGTTGTGAACGTCTTTGTACGTATTGTGTTGTACTTCTACTGGTGTTGGAGAGCTTACAATTGAACAGAGTAATGTGGCACTCGGAACTTGGGCGCAAGCATATCCTGCTATTTGAAATGGGGATATAGCCTGGAGTTGCGTCTGTGCTACGTAGAGTGCTTGTGTTCGTATCGACGACATTCTTAGAGGAATGTATAGTGCGCTGATTGCAAAGACTTTTGACCAGTATTCTATGACTTAAGTCCTCTACAAAGGCTACATGCAGAATTAACAGGTATGCACATGAGATGGGGCTATTTGATACAGTTTTTATATCGAAATCTTTCAATTCTGTTTTTATATCAGCATATTGAGATGCTATCTACACTGTAAAAAATAATAGAAATATTCCCTAAATTTCAGACACGTTTTTCCCTAAAAGTAAAGTGAAAATCAATTTAATTTCGCCAAATCAATGGAACATTAAAAGAATTTAGGTATTTGGGACCAGAAAACTTATATAGTAGGTAAAATTCCCGAAATGTTAAGCTTTCTCGGATATAATGAAGAGAACATTCAATAAATTAGGTATTATTCTACATTTTGTCTGGAAATATATTTTCGTTTATATAATTCACACATTGTTTTTGAAAACAAGTCATATATAGTTTTTAAATATTTTGTATGAGCATGGACAGCACACCAACATAACTTTTGTACTACTTAGTAATATGGGCCATAAGAAATGTGCTATTCAGCTCATTGTTACGCTATTTAAAGAGGGTGGTGTTCTATCACCTATGGTGGAGTGTGGTGCTATCACCAATTCCCTACATTTTATGGAATCGCCCCAACATTTTAGGCAAAAAAACATAACAAAATTATAAAATTCCCTACATTTTAGGGAATAACTATTCCCTCCATTTTAAGCAATATTACCTAAACTTTAGGGGGAAAACAAAAATTTCCTACATTTGAGGAAAACAAACCTAATCTACGTTTTCCAAGGTGGAGCTTTCCTTAATGTTATCGACAAATACCTAATCTTTGTGGCACAAATTGTTGTCACTCACTTTAGGGAATAATATTTTATTGTGTACTTAGTTCTTAGAATATAGAGAAGGAAGCATTATAAGCCGAATTAAGAGCAGTCAAATTGAGGTTATGTTAGAAGCTCAATATAGGCATATACCCAGCCAATATTGAGATGAAAATACATCAGCGCGATGACTGGAAATCTTCTAGTTATAATCTTCAGAATATTTGAGCAATACGAATGTATGACAACTGCTTTTAAGTAGCTTAGACTTATGAGTGCAATAGCTTAAAGTTTTAGTTTTATCTGGATAACAGAATGGCAATAAAATAGCAAAACGAATTACATATTTTTCCTCCAGATAATAATAATAATAAAGAAGATAAAAGAATGATGCGTTACCTGAAAATTTAATTAATTTTGAATTAATGTTTTTGTATCTATTTATATTTTATTACAAAAAACAAAACTTTTCATTCTATTACCATGGCGATATTCTGGGGATAATTTTCCTATATCACTTTCCTCTGTTCTAGTCAATGTTTATGTGATTCTTTAACGTGATTCCTCTGCGAATTCTTTTTTTTAGCTTTAACAGATCTTGCTTTCAGGTTCCTAGATACTCCGAAAGCAATTCATCAAGAAGTCTTTCATTCGGGGCACACTCCTTCCTAAAGGACGTGACGTTCACATTACGAAGATGATAATTTTCACCGGAATATCATGCGCCAATCATATACTTCCTTTACTTTATTTTGACTTAATATTTTATATCTTAATCATACTGTCTTATAAAATTTGTCTTAACAATTGTCTATACAATTGTTACGTACCATAAGAATGGCCGAGTGACACCTATTAGAAACGGACACTATGCGTAAAATGAGCAATTGAATACGGACATAAGGTTCTTTCAGAGAAACATATTACGTGCAATAGGAAAGGACGAGCGACATCTATAAATTACGGACATAAACAACTTTAGGTTTTGAGAATCGATGTTTCTAGAACGGAATCTTCAGGAACAATTTATAGAGTATAAATACAACGCTTGTCATCGCCAGGGGTAAGAAACATTGAAGTGGACGTAGTAAATAAACTATTTGGATTACGATAATTGAAGTGCAGTACTAGCGATAATTAAAGTAGAGTTGATTGGTGATTTTTTGTGAATTTTGGAAAAGTAAACTGAAGTAATAAAATGAACTGGTAAGTTATATCTGAAATATTGTTTTTCGACTAACGAACTAAAGTCACACTCGTAACACTGTACAGAATATTTAAATTTATGTATATGCAAGTACAATTTGATTAGGTAAACGAGCACTGTTGCATGCATACAGTTGGAATTCATGAGCACGGAACTATGATTTTAATAATGAGATGTGTTAGAAAAATTATTTATTATTCAATTCTTTCGTACATACATAATATAAAATAAACAATGAAATATTCCACATATATTTATTTCGAAGAAATTCTTTCATTTCAAATGAAAAAGTTTCTGTGTTTGAAAATATGCCACTACACTAAAAAATCTCAGGAATCTCTCAGCTGTTTCAAACGTAAATAGATCATACAGCTGAAAATCCCTTTTTCATTGATATCTCATCCTTTAATATAAGTATTCTGTCCTACTACAAAAATCCTCTAAGAAAAGCCATGCTGATGAACATGAATTTTACAGGTATCTGCACTATATTATATTTCTATATTCTAACACTTAGTCTATATTGCTTATTTACGCTGAGTACGTAGCAAAGTTACTCGTTGAATTAATGCCATTGAATTTTCGACAGTTTCTGGAATGGCTATGTTTAAAAGATTTTCCATTTCCTTGAAATCATTTGATAGGCTTCTCCTCGAAACTGCATTATTTGTGGAAGGATAGTTAATAAATAATCTTATGAAATTCTGGAGCTTGTGTTTCAATTTGGGGTTATCCGCACCAGGAAATGCAGAAAGCCGGAATTGCACTACTTTCGTGTAGAAGACCATTTTGACTTTACTTCATTTTGAGATGGGACAGGGACACAACAACTTTTCTGCACTGTCATCTAGACTGAAATCTCGGAAGGATTCTCCCCTCAAAAGATATTTCCACTGCGGAATGCTCTTCAAAGACACTTTCAGTTATGTAGTTAAAAAGAACTCCTCATGTCCAGAATCGCAAAGTAACGTTACTTTGCTGTCCCTAGAGGGCAGCTAGAGTTTTTACTCGCAGATCGAGACTAGTTTCTATTCAAACTTTTGGTCCATAGAATACAAGGTCTGTGAACATGAACATGTCAAATTTTTTAACGCTGTCTCGTACCAATAATTTGTATTTCATATGGGAGAATTCCGAAAATCGTATTTTTCTGGGGTGCTTCGAAAAGTTTGTTTAAAATGAAAGTTTAGGACACATGAAATCGCTGACTGTTTTTTTTATTAATATGGTAAAAATATTCCATAAAAGTTTGCCAATTTCATTCAAAATTTTTTCCTGTTTCCAAAAGCTTTTACCTACTCAACTGACAAAAACTTTTTTTTGTATTCGGAAAACAGAATTATTTAACGTTTTTTACACCTTTCTTGGTGATATAATTTTTGCATGACAACACGGAACATGTGCTCATTGTCTTAAAAATAACTCATTTTACAAATGTAAGAATATTTCATAAATAACTGTAATCACAGAGTAAAAACAATTTGTATAATTCAGAGTATCTGAAAATTTTGATTTTAAAAATAGTCTCTTACTTGAAAACTCTACAGTTTAGTGCGAAATGACACTCAATAGGATGCATATCCGGAATTATTTCACAGATAATTAGAACCAGGAGATCAGCTTGGCAGTATAAGAAAATTTATATGTTGAAGTTCTTCCAGCCCCTGTTAAGCTTTTCTGAACTCCAAGCTCTATAGCATAAAAGTCATAAGTGAAATTGCACACACGAGTTAGAAATGAGGAATTTCGTTTGTGCACCTGAGTGTGAGCATTCTTCCCTTGAATTACTTACTCGTAAAGTCGTGAGTAAGAAAATCAGGGAGAAATTTCGTGTGCGCTATCTTACTTTGAATTACTCGCACATGTCAAAACCCTCTTCCCACTTCCCAAGCCATGAAACAGAAATCTATATGTGCACCTGCGATCCGTACACTAAAATGTTCTATATTCATACTTATAGAGAAGTGCCGAACATTGACTTTATATATGTCAAAAAGCCTAAACTACTATCCACACAGGAAAATAATCTTCCAGAAGTTTTAAGCTTAGCTCCTTACCTTCCCTACCCTTACTATATACCTTACTTAAAAAAATAATTAAATAGTTTTCATTGAAAAGTAATCTTACCATTTTACGCTTCATAACACTCAGGTAAGTACTAGTTGCAATTGTGAATGTGCGGCCGGAGTCTGAATCTGTAAGCAGACTGCGCCATACACAAATATTACTTAGCTGAGAGTTTTGTTTGAGGATAAATTGTTAAGATAAATTCTTTTAAATAATTTTGTTGAGACGGATACAGAAATTTGGAAAGATAATAAAGTAGGGCTTAAGATTATCAGGAGACAATTTTTCTATATGAATAACAGTTTAGGGCGCTGGAGCTGTTCAAATCAAACTTTTGTCAGTCTTCCTTAAGAGCACTGCAAATATTTTAGAATATTAGGACCCAGTTGGGGCTCTGATGAAGTAGTGAGGGAGTCTGTTTCATAGCTTATGAAGTATTTCTCAAAGGTTTTGCTCATGTATATGAGTGGAATGCGCAATAAAATCGCACACGACCGAACTCCCGTAATTACAAGCCATGAAGACGGTGATGACACCAATACATTAAAAGGCATTAGCGGGCCGGCTACAGCCATGCAGTAAGAGTTCCATCTCACTGTTATTGTACTACACTCATCATGGAGAAAGGACTAATATTTCATCTTAAACAGGTCCGAAATCCTAAAACTATCGCTCCCATAGCCAAATGAACTTAAAATAAATTGCAGTCAAATATGTTTTTTTAATGGTTTAAAAAAAAACATAGTATGTATAACAAATTTGTGGAAATGATAGATTTTGAACAAAATACAAGCTATTTTTTTATATGAAAAACAGTAAGACAAGGCAAGAAGAGTATGGATGTAGCCTGCTAACCGGCCCGCTACTCTCATTTCGAGACTTCAAAGTTAGCTTATTAAAATATATAGATTTTTAAATAAGTCTATATATATCCACCAGCAACATATTGGCATTTGAGGTCACCATAGTGTAGACAGCAGGCAGTTTCAGGCTTCATTGCTGTCCTGATGAGATCGCCCTGTTACTGCTGATCGAAACACTTTACACACAGTACCTATGTATAGTCCCAAAAATTTCTTTATGGAATTTTTGGTCTTCGGCTTTAGGCCAGGGACTGACAGTACCTCGGTACTTGTTTTTTAAATTTTCTCTGCTCATATGTAGTGGGTTGAGAGTTGCCTGTAGACTCGTATTTTATACTGGTCTCTAAAGAGTAAAAAACTTAGTACCACTTTCCACTTGTTAGCGTATTAAGTTATCTTTGGCTTTTATTTATATTCCGGTGGTTACGACAAGACTCATCCCTGCAAACATTTCAGCGGAAAACTAGCTTTATCGAAGTAATCTCGAATTAAGCAATAAATTAGAATTTCGAATTACCCCGAGATTCCTTCATTTCTCTGATTCGGCATTTCGGCATGTGTCTATGCTTCGAATTTACTGCGAGATTACTTCGTTTCTCTGAAAAAGATTTGAATGACTCATCACGTACTGATGTTGCTCTAAACAGAAATAATTGATCTGTTTAATGGTATGTGCAGGTATGTCTAGTGTTTATCTGGGAAAAGCGATATAATTAAAGATGCAATGAAGTGATCAATACAATAATGCCCATGGACATTTAATTCCCACTTAAAACAAATAAATGTCCATTTCCATGGCTGAAATTAAATGTTTATAAACACACCTCGCTTTGCGAGAGTCGATTACGATACGAGAGTAGTTCGCTTCTCTTAATAAACACCACTAACACAAACACAATGTGCGCATTTAACTTCATTTTAACATCAATTTCGATTCGTCTTAGGATCTAAAGCAATTCGCTATCGAGAGAGAATAACGGGTTGATAAGTCGAGAATCATGTTCCTTTTACTACGCTGGTGGTCTGTTTTCCGTTCGATATCGAGTTCGTTCTAGAAGTTTGATTCCCAGCAAACATTACAATTATAAATCGCATCGAAAGCGACTCGCTCAATCGAAGTTGGGCTTTGATCACGAAGTCGTTCCCGAATCAATTTCGAGCCGGAAACGAAGAAACGAAGGAAAAGGAACGCTAATTTTAATCAAAATGACGACTCGATATCGATTCGTCTTCTCGGGACTTTTTCGGAGATTTTTTGGTGCTGTATATAGGGTGATATGTATTCGAGATTTTTCGTAAAAACTACTAGATTTCGAATTGAATAAAAGAGTGCTACGCTTTGTGAAAACTACCTTTCAATTGTATAGAAAATTAAAAAGCAAACTATGAGAAACATTTAACTTTTGCCAAATGCAAATTTTATGTTCTCATCACTCACTTCACGAACCAGTTTTTTTTTTCTGCCGAATACCTGAAAACTAATACCACTGGCACGGTTGGGTTTTCATGCACAATCATGTACCGATAACTTTTGTTACACACTTCGTAATATTTCGATCGAGAGATGTAAAAATGAAAAATTCTCTGCAAGCTCTCTAAAGGCGAAAGCCATATGTCGATTTCTCTCGAAATGAATGAAAAATTTTCGGATTGTTTCTCTTCGTGAACTTCTCGCAGATATGAAAACACTAGGAAATGTTTACTGGGTATGCTCGCTTTGATCTTGCGTTATTCCAAAATCTTTTAGGTCATCTTTCAACTCTTTGTCGATTTTTGACTTCACTTCCTTCAAATTACTCACGTGCGTGTGCGCACTTGAGTGTGCGTTTCCGTACTCTGGTCAAAACAACTAAATTAAATTTATGTTGAATAAGTATTAAACGAACATTGCATATTTTTATTCTAAAATTATTGCTCCCTATGCTTTCTCAGGGAGGACTCGAGAGTCATCTTTTATGTAACACAGAAATGATTCCGGAAATCTAAAAAGTTCAGTAAATTTCTTAGGGAAAATTCTTTATCTGGCCAGACAAAATTTGTTTGGACCGTCTTCAGCCATCAATAATGCACACGATTTCTGATGAAATATGGTCGATTAAAATTTTTATAAAAAAATGAATATTTGCCTGCACTGAAAAAAATTAAAAAAAGAAATTCTTGGTTCTTACCCATGATACATATATTTAGCCAAAGTCAATGAGCTCTTGAGATTTGCTACGAGCTCTTCTCATACATCACTTTGTTAGTACAATCGTCGATATCTGTGTATTTCTTGTCTGTGGTAATATTTTATGAATAATATTAATTAATTGAAAAGTAGCAAGAGAAAACTACAGATTGCATTTTATTTTCTTATAATTTCATTAATGAGAAGTCTGCGTTTGCATGTCCCCAATCAATTGTTCATGATTTGGTGTATATCCAGACAAAAATAATGATCTTGAAGCAGTATGGGAATCAGTAAATAAGGAACGATGTTTAGTCTTCGTGAACTTTAAATATGTAGATTCAAAACAAGAGTAGATATATTCACTGCATTTGGTGATATCGGGATACTTTTCTTGATTGATGTACCTATTTCGAAAAATCTTCCTCAAACTCTCTGGCTTGTGATATGAGATCAGTTTATAGAGTTGTAATTTAATTTTCTGACACGTTTTTTGTTTTTCAATATTAAATTTGTCAGAAATTTTGTTTTGCATCAGGGAAAAGATAGATACTGTTCAATGTCGTTATATTTTTCGAGCCCATGAAATCTGATCTCAAAGTCTTCAATCACCTTTTATTTTCTGAAACATGTTTTTCAATATTATGACTACAATTTTGAGGTTATTGTAGGTGACCGGACTTATTTCGAGAGTGATTGAAATTATTTTGCTGAAGATCTTCTATTAGCACAATAAATTTTGTTTTGTATCCGTTATTGCTACTGATAATTTCAATTATTATCTTTCAATTATTATCCTTCCAATTCCTAATTTCAACGTAAAATCTGTAAAAAACGCTAAATCACTCACGTAATTTATATTTGCATATTTTTGATCTTATTCTTCGAGAATTTTTTCTATCTCAGTTTATCAATCACGAAATCGTTTCAAACATTCACCTATGTGGTAATAATTCTTAATGTCCTTTATCAAGTTGCAATTAAAAGAGACGTTGCCGTTTGAGGGGAATTTCTCGAATGAAATTAATAATTTTGAATGCTATGTCCATTTTTGCATTTAATCTTTTGCTGGCTAACACTATTTGGTAAATTATGCAGTGGTAGCTGAAAAAACGTAGCAGTTATAAAGCAAATTATTATTATCAAATATTATTATCATTATGCTCCTGACCTACTCCATCTCTTTTTATTGAAACAAATTTAAAAATTGGCAAACTCAAATTATCAACATAGTTTTAGTCTGTACCTCTAGTCCTCACTTTCAAAGAAAAAATACCCAACAAATTGTGTAATTTTTTAAAATCTCATCGAATAAAAGTAAGCAATTGAGGAACGGTTTTTCAAAACTCGATAACTCCCTTTTGAGCGAAAATGAGATATTGACATCAAATTTTTTAGACTTCAGATCTCTATTCACCTATTCCATTGGTCCTTTTCAAAACTCGATTTTTTCAAATTTATAAGGATTATAAATTTTCGTTGTATTTCAAAAGTCGATAATTATACAAAAGTTGTATCAAAACTCGATAAATTCATGAACGTCAAGCAAATAGCGATAAATTCACTATAACAGTCAGACGAGTCCAGCTCAGCCTTAACTCCGGTTACTTAAGCTGGCTAAAAGTATTTCTCTAGCCATTCTACCGTTAGCCTTTATTCCTTAGTGTTGCATGTGTGATTCAAATGTATAATAGAAACTGCGGTATTAATTGTCATTTCAAAGTGTGAAGTCACGTTCATTTTTGGCAATTATGGAAAAAAGTCAGGAATATATAATATTCCAGTTAATACAGTAGCTAAGGGGAAGAAAATTGCGTAAGATGGCGGAGAATATTGCTGTTAAGAATAGAAAGACAATGCAACGTTCATTAATAAAACATGAATTTAAAAATGAATATAAGCACACACTTGCCAATGTTTCAGCAGAAGGAAACAGTAAAATATTTTGTAAAGCACACACTTGATTCTTCCAAAAAGCAGTATTCGCGCGCTGCTTCAATTAAATATTTTATTAAAACAAGTGGTGGGGAAATTGCGAATGTTTGTGCAGAATATTTTACAAACATAACAGGTGCCTCAAAAGATAGATGCGCTCTAATTGCAAGGATAGTTCTAAAAAAAAGCTAGAGCGACATATTCAGTAAGGTCTAATATTTTATATGACTTGTATATACAGGGTGCGCCAGGTATTTGAAAACAAACTTCATTCATTCGTAGATGCTCTTCAACGTAAGAACATTAGTAACTAACCTTAGTTTTAGTTTAATAACATAGCTATATCACTTCTTCTAGTCTTAATCCCAACATAGCTTCATTTAGTTTGACACAGGAAATGAAAAGGCACGCCCTTCTCGTTGCCTTATCCGCCAACCCCAATGATTCTGAGATTGCGACTTTTTCTAATGTGTCCCGGTCATTCGTGTTTAAGCTAAGAAGGAAGCTTTTGGAATCTGAGGGAGATGTGGCAACTGTAGCCAAGAAGAAGAAGCACTCGTAATGGTCAGATCCCTCAAAATACCCGAGTTTGTCCTTCACTTTCAGGACACCATCAATGATAGCATCAGCAAATCGATGACTATTACATCTGGGGTGTGGTTGAGAGGGAGACCAATCAGCGACCTCACAATATCCAGGATTCGGTAAAGGCTATCATTATGAACGTTATGGCCAAAACCAAACAGGAACACCTTGTCCGGGCATGTAGCCACTTTCGAAGCCGCATCCAAGCCGTCATCGAAGCTGAAGGCGGTTTCATTGAGTAAATATTTAAAATAATAATGTAAAAATATTTTCAAAAATTTTTTGTAAATATGTTTATCTTTGTATGAAATATATTTATTTTGCTAAAATTATATTATTGTTCTCAAATACTTGGCGCACCCTTTAGATATCATTTTCACTCGCCTGAAGTCCCAAGATAAAGAAGAGCTGGGTTCGCTCTACTGCCAAAGATAAAAAACTGACAGAAGATATAAAAATGCATATTAAGGGGAGCTTACCGTTCATGACGATGAAAAATTCGATTTTTCATTTACATAATTATCATCCTTAAAGTGTTGAGAACACGTGGGTAAAAGGATATTTTCATATCTAAAGTATTTTAGAATTCACAGCCTGTCGAGTGCGGAATCGCCCGCCGGCTAGAAAACAGGTAGCTTTGGCGCTTGGACTGCGCTTGCTTGGGAGACCTTTTCTCGCTACCTTAGCTACCCTCATAAATTTCGGGAAGCCGTTAACCTTCAGATTCAGCATAATCAGTTCTTGAAGGAAGAAGAAGACCCACTGTATGGTGCTGTAATAGCTGGAGTAATCTGTCAGCGCGCGGGGCGCTCTACAGCTTCAACGGATGAACCGATTCACATGAATCTTTGCGCAATTGAAACGAAATTCAATTTGAGGGGCCATCAGGAAGCGATTTTTGTCAAAAATTTATTTACAAATAGGGGGGTGCTGGAGCCGCCATTTTGCGTTTTTTTATAAATGAAATTAGAATTTACTCTCCATTTATAGAAGAATAAAATACGTTAAAACCCATTTCCAAAAGTATTTATTTTGTGTAAAAAACAAAAAAAATGCAAAGTTCATGCATTTTTCATGCCTCTCGACGGTAAACTCCCCACAAGTCATTCTACTACCGAGAAAGTCATTATTCAAGCAAAAAATTAATTAATTAATTGGGGCTTTGGTAATCCCCACAGCAATACGCGTTCTACTTGCAACATTTTTGAAATGAATATTAAAACCGAATCTGATATAGAAAAAGAAAAGAACATAGAACAAAAATAAAACCGCATCAACTGAAGGCAAAAAAATTTCATGAAATAATGACAAAAATAAAAATAAAACTATTACTATTACTATTGTTTTTATATGCAACAAAATCAGCTGTTGCCCAAGCTGTTAGTAGGCGAAATTTTTTATTCCCGTCAAGTTTGCTTTTACAATCTTGGTATTGTTATTCACGAGGACAAACAAACTCACACTTGGCTTGAGGCAGCCAATCAAATAGTTTCAGCATTATTCAATTTTCTTCACCAGTTGGATTGTTAAGTCAAAAGAGGACAGACCAACTACATTGCGGTTTTTCTCAGATTCATGTGCATCGCAAGATGAAAACACCAACTGATGATTGGCTCTGAACCATTTTTTAAAACAAAGTGTAATATTTACACATATTCAAAACTTCTTTCCAATAAGAGGTCAGAGCTATAGGCCACCTGATCGTATTTTTGGAAGGGTAGAAAAATAATACAGGAAGAGAGAGAGGAAGTTCTAAGTCTTACAGACTATTTAGCAATTTCGGCTAAGTTCGGTACGGTCAGGAAACTAAACACTGAATGGAAATTAAATGATTACAAAAGTATGTGGAATATGAATTTAAAAACCAAAATGCTCTTCATAATTAGCGAAACAAGAATAATTGGCTACAGGAAAGAATAAAGATAACTTCAAAGTCACAACTAATATCAGTTCCCCCTACTTCAGAGCACCTATTGACGTGTGTCCTTTTAAAAAAGATAAAGACCTCGAAGAATCTATGCGTACTTTACAAGAAATACCAATTCAAAATATGGTATCTGTGAAAAAGAATCAGGATGTGGAGAAACTTATTAAATTTATTGCTATTCCCGACAATTTATGACGCTATATTTGCGGCGAATGAAAAAGAAGATTCTGACGAAAGCTCTCGAAGAATATATGAAGAAGATGAAGTTTTCATTTAAAGCAGATTTTTAAGTTAGTTTTAGCAATACTCGATAAAAACTGTATGTACTAAAATCACTTGAAATTCATCAGTAGTTTTTATACCCTAGATGAAATCTATAGGGGTATACTAAGTTTGTCAATGCGTTTGTAACACCTCGAAATAATGATGGTAGAGCAAAATGAATTGGACACCCACGCATAATATTAAAAGTTATTTTGATTTTTGCATGTCCGTCCGTCCGTCTGTCTGTCTATCTGTGCGCACGATAACTCGAGAACACGTTCACCTAGAAAGCTGAAATTTTGTACCCGGACATTAAAAAAAAAGTAAAATTAAGTTCGAAAAGGAGACAAATCGGGCAACTCCTTCGTGGGGTTGCCATACAAAAATTTCGTTTTCCACGATATATTTGGACACTACCTGAGAACACGTCGACATAGAAAGCTGAAATTTGGTACACTGTGTTTTCATACAAATAGCAAATAAAATTTCAAAAATTGGCTAAATTGGGCAGCCCCTTCTTGGAGTTGCCATATAACAATTTTGGTTTTTTACATATACTTTGAAAAGGATCAGTCCAAGACATTTTTATTGTACTAAAAACTTCTTCAGAATAAGAAATCCTATAAAATTGGTTATAATCATTTTTTCTGTCCGACGAGCCGTTCTAGAAATATATGCGAGAAACCAATGCAAAAAATCAAAATTGCTCAAATGGGTGACCATACGAATTTCATACGTGCATTCATATAGGGTATCATAAGAATCGGTCTTAGACCAATTCTAGCTTTTTCACTTGTTTATTAGTTATTATGGATACTTTTTTATGCATTTTTGTTTATATGTAGCTGGTAACCTAGTTGTATGAATAAAAATGTGTTTCTTTCAAAATATTCATTTATTTCCCCTTAAAGCATACAAAACCTCCTCCTGAAAAATTTTCAATTTTCAGTTATCGAGTTTTGGAAAAAAACGCTTCTCAATTGTGCTGCGTCATACATGTATCTGTCGATTCATCAAATTGAAATGAAAAACAAGAACATTCTATTAATGCCGTTATATAACTGTTCTCTTATATTTTCACTCATTTTGTTAATATGCCACATCACAGTATTTCGAGGGAATTGTAGATCTTTAATTGCAGCAATAATTACAATCTTTTTCTCAAAATCATTAAAAAGTGGATCTGACATTTTCATGTAAGTTTCTTTAATAAATTTCCCGTCAGAAAATGGTTTACATTATTTTGATAAAACATGGCTTGAATGAATAATTCAAGAGGCACTGCACGTGATTTTAACAGGGGTTTTTTAAAAACATTTTGTTGGGCACTTAATTGAGTCTTCAGGTTCCTGAACTTTTTCTTCTCAAGTAACTATATTGTGAATAACCCGTTTGATATTTGTTACGTAAAGGAAAAAACACTTCTCCCTTTTAGTAACAGCTACGGAGGTATTTCATATTAAGCAATATCATTTATCATTCATCGTGATAGAAAAGTAATCAAATTCCTATTTATCATGAAAATAATAAGTCTTCGATTTTTTCAGTTTCACTACTCATTTCATTCAAGGGTACTAAAATGCAAAAAAAGAATGCAAATAGAAAATTTTTATTTAAAACATAAATAGAAGGTATTTACCTTTGCATCGTAGTAGTGTTAGGCAAAATTTAATATTTTCGAAATGCATAACTATTTTCTCGGTTATTTATTAGTTTCACCTTAATTAGTGTGTCATTAAATCCAGAAAAGTATTGTAGTTTCCTGTGCAGTTGTAGTGATAGCATCACATTCAGGGACAGCTAAAGTGCACGTGATTGCGTCATTATTAATAACCATATGATAAACTACTTCTCATAACTTTTCTAAAAGCATGTTCTTCTAAAATTTTTGAGCTAATTCGGAAAGAGAATGTAATTAACGCCAGGTGAAAAAACTGTCGTTTGTGCAACTACAAAACGCCTTTCTTCAAGGCAAATAAATACAAAAAGTTGTTCTGTTTATTTAAAATAATTTAAAACTGCAAAATGTCAGTTTCTTCGTACGAAGGCCTGATTTGGAAATGTGATAACGATAACGATTACTCGTTAGCCATGACTTTGACTTACACGCATTCACCCTTGAATGCTACCACAAATTCATAAAGCGATCTTGATCTTTCGAAATACTGCAGAGCCGCGAGACTACCGCGTAAGTTAAAGCCAAAGTAAAATTTTCAGTACTCACTAACATTCTTTTTTTTAGACTAAATGACAAAATTATTGCTACCGAACTCAAGGATAGGACGAGAACCATCACATTTTGGGATTTTAGACATAACATTGACAAAACAAGTTGCAGTTTCTTAGCTACGTTACCATTAACTTCGAAATTGGATGTTTCTATCCCATGCAGTTGCACAGTTATGACATTGCTGGTCTCATGGTTATGCAGTATCACCGACGATAAGTTGAATAAAAATAATTTCCCAGCACTTGTACTCTCGCTTTGCATTTTGTGGATAAATAGTAACAGATTGGTTTGCCAGAAAATTTTATTTCAATTTGTGTTGCAGTTGGGGAATGTTAGCAACATTAAAAATTCTAATGTTATGCTCCAGAAATTAATTAAATATTTCCAAAAGTTATCATTTACCGGACAAGGAAACAGCGAAAAATTATAGAAAATGCCGATTGGTTTTTTCGGTGGGCATGTTTAACTTAAAAGTGAACGGATTAGAATGCTTAAGTTTCGGATATCCGGACGCTTAAACAGAAATAGCTTAAGCATTTAATGTTTGAACAGACTTGGGGGAAAAATTTTGCGAGAACTGAGGACCACTTTCTATATATTATATATATATATATATATCTGCTTAAATCGAGAGAAGTGTGATGGGAGGGCTTTCCGTTGTACACGTACTAACTAGTGGATTCAGCTACTCACGTACTACCACTACTTCTCCGTTGTTCACGTAGTGGTGACAGGATAGATTTCCATTGTACACGTACTGACTAGTGGATTCTGTTGTTCATGTACCTACTACCGTCTACAACTAGTTCCCCATTTTTCGCATATTGGCTACAGGTTGGCTTTCCGTTGTATACGTAACAACTAAAGGCTTCCCTTTGATACCAACCAATAGTCTTCCGTTGTTTACGTACAGGCATGCAGGCAGGGTTTGTAGGCAGAGATGGATTTTCTAGACTTCCCGAACAAGCCAGTTCAACTTCTAGAAATTTGGGCAGAATATTCAGATGAAAGGTTGAAGGTGCCTCTTGCCCTACTTATAATATAAATTCAAAAAGTAACTATGAATTAAAAGCGAAGAAAATTTGCATATGAAAAATTTAACAAATAGTTCTACAACTGTCTAGCTATATACAGGTTCGTTACAAGTTTGTCATGCCGTTTGTAACACATTGAAATAATGTTGGTAAAGCAAAATGAACTGGAGACCCATGCATAATATTAAAGGTTGCTTTGATTTTTGTATCTCTGTTTATCCGTTTGTCCGTCCATTCATTCGGGCTAAAGTTTTGCATACGCACGTTTTTGAAAAAAATTTAGATTTAAAATTAGTAAATGCACTGAATGGACTAAATCAGATATCTCATTTTTGGTGTTGCCATACAAAAATTTAGGTTGATATCCTGTTAAAACGATCAGTTTGATATTTTTATTGTCCTGAAAAGTTGGCTATTATTATTTTTACTATCCGACGAACCGTTCTTGAAATATATACTGTTATGTCTCTTGCTCGCTATGCACGATAACCTACATATACTAATGGAACACTTTGCTCTTGTACTTGTGAGCTTCACTTGGATGTACAGAGTTAAAGGCAGTCTACTACGGATCTCTGATCAGCTCACTTCGTGTACTTATAATCTAAGATGAAAACCTAGTTAAGTAATCAGTAAATAAATCACATTGAATTAGCATACATTGGTGTTATTATTACATTACAACATATACGGAGAACCTTTTTACCAATCAAACTTGCACAGAAGGGTGACGATACGAAATTACACACCTTCATTCATCTAGGTTATATATGTAAATATGTAAGACCAATTCTGTCTTTTTTCCTTGATGTATCCTAAGGTAAGTCATTCTCATTTTTCTATTCACTAGACCTCGGAGTTGTAGAATAAGATCGGTTCACCGTATCACCGTAATACTTTTGGTTTTAAGGCCTACCCAACGCCAACGATTTTTAAACACATGTAAAAAGTCACATTGGATTTTTTTCCGCATTCAGATTTGGAGCCGACAAGCACTTAGCCTCACTGGATAGGAATAGGTGGATACTGCAAATTCTTGGAAGTATGAAATCTTGTATTTACCTTTTCCTTGTGATACGCACAATCCTCATATTAGATGGATTTACACTCAGTCCACTATTACTGCCCCAACTATCAAGTTTAAGTAACGCTTCCTAGTTTACGTATTTTTTCTAATTCTAGATATTCCAATATCTCCAACTTGTTTAAGGGTAATAACACCTTGAATTTTGGACATAATTTGCCCACCACTTGAAATAAAATAAGTCCGCGCAATAACAGCTGTTGTCAATCAGTGAAATATTGATAGGTATTGAGCCAGATCTTTTGATATCTTGGCCCTCAAAATCAGTCTAAACGTTCGGTGTATAGATGGAAACAAATTAATATGGGTAGAAAGTAAACTAATGAAACTTCTACGTTCGCCTTTGCCAGCGCTTTATCGTCGCCTGAATATTGGTTTGTCCCATCCGCCAAATTTGATATTTTAAGTTAAGCACGGGTTTTTATATTATTAATGAAGTTCAAGTAAGTGCTTTTATCAACTTTTTTCTAAGTGATATATATATGTATGTTATGAGATAAATCATGTCATGTTTTCCCCATATCATATTTTGGCCACAAAAGTTAGTACTGGTTTACCCCAAATCATATTTGTTTATACCTGGTGGCATCAATTACATTAGAAACTTTAAAATATTTTTTTAAATATCGTTGTGTTACACGTACGGAAATATAAGACTATATTTAAAATTGGATCGCTCCACGTGGGAGTGTTCTTACACGTAGAGTAAATCAAAATCAATTTTGCGAAAATCTTTGTTTGCTCCATGTACTTTTGGCGAATTTTTTTTATATAAATAGATTTCAGAAATTCAGTTCATATGAAGAAGTTAAGTTGCCGCCATCCGTTATTAGTGTAATGTTTATATATTACATTGATGTAGTAAATATTAAATTAACAAATTTAAATCTGTTTTAAATATATTGAAGAATATTGGACGAAATACTATCTGACATAGATTCAAAGTCTGGTAAATCTAAATTAGGATTGAGTAATACCTTTTACACTCTTTATAATGCTGGTAGAGTAAAATGGATTGAACACCAGCGCAAAATGCTAAAAGCTATTTGGATTTTCGCATGTGCATCTGTCCATCCGTCTGACCGTAATCACGATAACTCACTTAGAGTGCTGAAAATTTGAACTCGGGCTTTCAAAGGAAAAATTAAACTTATATTAAGTTCAAAAATAAGACAAATCGAGCAAATCTTTAAAACCATACAAAAATTTCGTTTTTTACCTTATATTTGGATACTGCCTCAGAACGTGTCAACATAGAGAGCTGTAATTTGGTTCAAGGTATTTTCATAGCAATTGTAAATAAAATTTTCACGACGAATGTCGAATTGGGGGATCAGGCAATGATTTGACAAGCGCTGTAATAGTGATTATCCTGATTATCCTGCAATAAGAAGAATAGTCCTTTGGAGCGACTTGTGTGTTCCTCAAAATAAGAACAGAATTATAACAACAGCTTTGTAATATTTTATGAAATTAGAAATTATTCAAAAATTTTGTGAGCCTGGTCACTCTTAAATACAAGATGTAGATATCCTCCATAACTGCATGGACCGACTTACAAAGACTACTGAAATTCCAAGCATTCTGTCATTAATAAAACTTTTTGAAAAAAGTAAAATACAGTGGTGCAGATATAGCTATTCACAAAAATCAGATTTATTAAATTATCAAAAGGTACCATTTTCAAAAGTATAAAAATTGTATGAAAAAAATAAAATAAAAACTAGAGGCTTTTAAGGTACATTATAAAATGTCGGCAGCACAGGCACAATTTATTTCGGAGTAAATTTTGATGACAGCTTGCAGAAATAAACTTGGAACACCGAACAATTTATTTCAAAACTGGATTTTAAGATAAGGCAAAAGATATAAAATCTCTTTTGTTTTGTCTTCCAGATACAAATAGAAATTATTATCAAACAGTTTCCATGCTCAAATCACACAATTATTTTATTTAGGGCGGCAAAATTTCAAGTCTTGGTTCTACTCATCAACAGGTCCCAGACAACAGAATTTAGTGACTAGAAAAGCAAAACGAAAATGGGAAAATGGAGAAATTTTTCCATTCTGCTATTTTCACATTTTTGTGGGACTTCTTTATGAGCCGAACCATGACTTGAAACTTTCCGTCCTAAATAAAATTATTGTATGATAGAATAAATAAAAAAATTCCTTTTTTTTGCGTTTCGTTTTTACCGGAGAATGTCAAAAAGGCCTATTTCAACGAATATAAACTTTACCCGGTAAAAAATTATAAAAATATATTCATTGCGAATGAAGAAATATAATTTTGTTTAAAAAAACTAAAAAATATTCATGCCTAGGTAACGACATTGAAGTAATCAAATATTTCTTTTAACTTTATTAGTAAATTGTTTTGCCCCATAGGTTCAAGTTAATGAAATTTTAACGGACATTTTCTTATATTGAATCAAAAATAATTCAGGAAATAAATAGATGGAAAACAACTGAGTTTTTATGCAAATTTAAAAAAAAAATTATCGAACAGTTTTTTTTTATAGATAATAAAGGTCTCAACTTTAACTGCATTTATCTCAAAACTACATTTTTGCATACGGAGCAAAATAGTATTCAGGCGACGTTATGTCGTCGTTGCGGATGATGTTTTCCCTTTAAATTACGAAAAGAATTTCTAATAAAATTCCCTCCACAGCCAGAAGGATGGTAGAAAGCGTATTTGGAATTTTGGCACTTGTGTTGAAAACACTATATGTATATAATTTTATAATGTCCCAAAGGTTTGCAGAGCTGTTGAGGCGGTTACACGGACCACACATACATTTACACTACTTGCTGCCGCTGTCGTACAGAAACAGTGTTGAATTGGATCACTAGCTAGCAGTCAGTCTATCAAGGAGCGGCGCACGATTAAGAAGTGGCACTGAACTTGTACTTAATTAAATTATATTTGGATTGTATGAAAGAATTAAATTTGGAATAAATGGTTGTAGTACAGGGTGGGCCAAAAGTCACCATGGGGGCCAAAAGTCACCATTGGGTTTAAAAATTTAATAACTCTTTCGTTTATATATTTTTTTTATTTTTTTTTTTTAGATTATATAAATAACATCTGGAGAATAAATAATGGAGAGATTCACTACTGAACAAAGAACCAGAATAATACAGGGTGGGCCAAAAGTCACCATGGGGTTTAAAAATGCTCTTTGCGTTAAAATAATTGATCGCTGATTTAAGTAATAAAATTCTATTATTCTGGTTCTTTGTTCAGTTGTGAATTTCTCCATTATTTATTCTCCAGATGTTATTTATATAATCTAAAAAAAAAATAAAAAAAATATATAAACGAAAAAGTTATTAAATTTTTAAACCCCATGGTGACTTTTGGCCCACCCTGTATAATAAGAAGGTGTGCTTTTACTAAAATGTACCACCTTTAACCTCAACAAACATTATTTTATTCCATCAGGCCTTAGCCAAAGTGGATTGCTAATGGAATAAGAGGAGAATTTGAAGAATATTTGGAAATAACAAATTTTTGCGTACAAAATTTTCGGTATATTTATATGTTTAAATTAGGGCTGTTGATAGAATTCGAACCAGGCCGTTCGAAGCTTCGAAGGTGAATCCTTGGAAGCATGAACGTTTTGCTTAAGCTTCGAACTCTTCGAAGCCTCGAAGCATAAATATTTTACCAATGCTTCAAAGCTTCGTAACATGAACTTTTTCTGGTATCTGTTCTGCAGTGTTAAGGTTAAATTATAATATTCGGGGTGTCTTGAAAATTTTTTTGAATAGTTAAAGGGTGTCTGAATTTTTTGGGGATTGGGTACACGTATATTATACATCGTTTGGTTATGATAAGAATATATAAATACATATTTTATTTTATGTATGATTTGAAACACAATGGCGTTCAAAACTTTTTACGCTAATTTCGCACTCTTCTTGTCTTGTTTTCAGCTAAAATTTGCCACACTTATACATCTTGGATGCAAATACACGTTTAGAACTTTATACCTATAATAATATCTGTCGGATTTTAGGGTCTCTAATTATGAATTTGTTGTCAAAGTTTAGAAATCAAAATGAGAGAGATTCGACTAAAATCGATAACTGGGACTCTTGGGGATTGCAGATTACGAACTTGTTTGATTTTAACCTAACTTCATAGTTACGAACTATTGACGGAAGGGTTATTCGCAAACTGGTAGAAGCCCTACACTCTGATTACAAACTTTGAATCAAACACATAGTACCTAATCAACAGATTTCATCTGGGTATAATAAGAATATAAATGAAAGCTTTGAATTGAGTTGTGAAATTTCAAATACACATTATTAAATTTTAAAGTCCAATTAAATTAATTTTCACGTAAACTTATCCATTAAACCATTGTAAATTTAGAATCATTCATACAATATTTACTAATTCTGTTGAACCTGCCTCTGGATTGCTCAAAAGGTTGATATATCGCCGAAATAGTAACTGCGCTAGCCAACATTTGCCAAACTTGATACAATTGAATTCGCTGGAATTCTTTATCATACTTCGAGACGCGATACGGCGCGCTCGAATTTATGTCTCGCTTCATCTGGTAGCGCAGTACTATCGCACCCGACCATCTCCGATCTGGATGAAACTTTTACAGTTTGTAGGGAATACCGAAATAGATCACCCATACTTTTTTGTTCGCTCCTACTATGTCCCACCTCCTCGCTAGGGGTATTAGAAATTTCGTGATTTATAAGAAAATATAGCAGCACCGAACGAAAACTTTTTGTTAATAATAGATTTTTTTTAAAAAAATTGTATTATTCACTAGTGAGGATTTCCAGCACTTTGTTTTCCATATTTATTTGGAAGCTAGATACTTTATTTAACTAATTACGAAAAATTGCGATATTGTTCGGCTGCGTTGGAACAAGTTGGAATTTGGTCGAAATAAAGGATGGTGGTTTTTAAGTAGCACACCTATATGTGCAGCAACTTAATTTTGTTGATTAGTCCTAAACGACTGGAAATAATCTCTTGTCATTTCTCTTAAAGAAAATATGACGGATTATAGATAGATTTAACAGACAAAAGGTGCTTAAATGCTGCAAAATTTATCAGAAAGATATATGGAAAGTAATGCAATAACACATGAGACGTAGTATGTTACGGAAATCATCCTAGATTCTGTAATTAGAATCTGATCGAGGTTTAGTGAAAAGAATTATTTTCAGGGCAAATATAGGTTGGAATTAACTTCCCTTATTTAGCACTTCTAGGTCATTTTCGAAGTAAAAAATTGATTTAAATTTTTTTTTTGAAATATCCGAAAATTTTGCCTTTTTTATATCCATCCCCCACCCCGCTGGGCCCACCCTTTAACTTTACATCCCTGGTATTGCGGTATATCTTAGCTATTCTGTCAAAAAGAATTATTGAAATCCATTTAAGATTTTCATAGAAATATCGATTTTGGTGTACCAACATAATTTGAAATTACCCGAAAGAAGTACAATTTGTACGTCTTCCAGGACAGAAGAGACTCTATAAAATTTTTAAAAATGAACGTTGTAGAATGAAATCGCATCTACATCTTGCTCCCTAATCACATATCTAGTGAGTTTTTAAATTCAAATTTAACTTTGGAAATAAATCAAAAAGAAAGCAAACCAGTTCTTTTTAAAATGGTCGTTTTTTGAGTGAAAAAATTGCTTTTCTATAATCTCGTGTTTGCGAAGAACCGTTACGTCAGCGAAACTTTCCACCTAAACAAGAAACGTTTACAACAGACCGCTACTGCATTCGAAATAGTGAATGGGCAAAATATATGCAAAGTGAAGTGCCAATAAAGCATTTTCTAATGGTAAAAACGTCCGTATGAAGTTTATATGATCAAAAAAGAACCCCTCCACTCAATCACACTCTCTTCCCTTTTTAATTTGAAACCCCATACGCCCGATTTTGGACAACCCCTATTGGTATGGTGCAACCCTTAACAACAAAAAGTTTTTCCGTTCGGTGCTGCTATATTCTTTTGTGAAAAATATAAAATATGAAGTTTCATTTGGCTTTTGAAACAAAAACATCGGTTGCTCCATTCTCGAGATACGACTTTTTTTTCAAATGACGTTTCATCGTAAAATCACGAAATTTCTATAGGTTCTGTTATAATACTGTTTTGAAATAAAATTTCCTTTTTCCAATTAATATAGATTAAATTAAAGGGTAATGTCCATAACAGGCCCGACACCTTCGGACATGAGAGATGTCTTAAACGTGCATTATGATATTCTGTACATATTTTATTAACAGTGTTTATTTCAATTAAGCGAGGAAGCCTGGTCGTGGGAGGGGGGGGTGGTTATAGTTTGTTCTAGTACATTTTAGAAAATCTAATACAGAATTGAATTCTTTAGGTCCTGAGAAGAAGCTTGAGTACCCATATTCCTATATGTAGAGGCTTAAATAGCTATTTATAGCAATCCCTACAATTACTTTTTTCGTATTTCCCTATTTTTTATTCCAACTGAGGTACTCGACTTTTCGCACCTTAGATCGGCTCTAACTCGATAGGATTATGGCCGGTCGGAAAACGGGTTGACTGTTTGCCTCACCTTATTACCAACTACAATTCGTAGAAGAATATTTTTCTCTGCATACTCTTAGCGTAGGGGTAGGAACCCTTGCCGGAGGGTAGGAATGCACGGCGGGGGTTGGTTCCAATACCGCATGTTGCATATCAAATTAAAGGTCTAACTAAAAGTTGGTGTACCTTATTCCCGATTCTCGGGACGTTTTTGCGGGCGAAAAACCCATTTTCATACACATGGGTCAGATACACTCTCAGCTACTACATTTCCCATATAATTTTGCTGTTATTTCTTCCATGGCCATAAGTACCTACTCTGTTGTAAATATTGTTCTCATAGAAAGTCATTTTTCACGACTTACCAATTCGGCGCATTCACGAGAAGTAGAAAAGTCCACTTTTTCGCCCAAAAAAGTCTCTCAAGCTACATCCGACCGTTTAACCTTTCCCCCGCTTAATTGAAATGAAGATTGTTAACAAAATATGTTCAGAGTACCATAGTGCATCGGTTAAGACATCTCTCATGTCTGTAGTTGTCGGTTCGAGCCTAAACTTGTATGAGAAGTGGGTATTCCCCTTTCCATTATTTAGATTTTCAACTTTATGGCAATTTTTCCTACATACTAAACGAACTACATTCTTAATGGTACGCAGCGTCTATTCGAATAATCAAGTGCGAACCTCCGGTGATGCACGTCTCCCGATAGGATAGTCGTGCGCTGCACGCCTCTCGATGGGACAGTCAAGTGCGACCGACCGGTGTTGCACGCCGGCCGGCGTGAACGTGTTGTGTTAAAGGACCAACAAATTGGTTTTTTCAAATAAAGTCCTCAACGGTTGGTCATAGGAAAAATATGTTAAAAATGTTAATTTGAAGAAGACTAAACTCCCAACATTTTTGTATAAACAATTTTTTTGTAAGTCTGATGTGCAACAAACTACATAATATTAATAATATTATCATATGTATAACATGAGCCACTGGCAATACTGAAATTGCTTACATTAACATGGGATCACATTTCAATAGTTTTCTCTTTTTGGTTTAACTAATTTATTCCGTTGAACTTCAACTATACGAATTCCACCACAATTCAGTGCATTTTTCAAATGAATTTATAGAATAGAAATAGGTGACAATACAATATTTTAGTGCCTTCTCTGTCCCCCATACCTAGTTTTGGGGATTGGCAGGCCAAAATATCTTCATTTTATTTCTTGAAATATCAGAATATCAGAAACCAGAAGATATCGTAGACGCTAGAGCACACTTTTTCGTTGCTGTGTATGGAAGAAGAAACCTTGGAAGAAGTCCGCTACCAACGTTTTGCAAAGTCGACAATAAAAAGCAACTTTAACCTAGTTTCTTCACGTTCAACGAAGGACGCTGCACGGTATCATGTTTTTAAGCCCTACCACCACGTAAAAATTGTTTGGAATCCAAAAAAATTCATCCGGCTGGTCTGGAATCTTGATATCGATAGGCTCACTCCAGTGCCAATGTCAGAGAAACCTGCCGCAGATATGTACCTTGTTGAATTTAGGGGTGTTGGACGATTATTTGGAAGAATGTTTACGTATCCGTTGCTGTAACTAGTTACACATCAGACTTAGAAGAAAAGTCTTTATATAAAAATGTAGGGAATTTAGTCTTCTTTGTCGTAGGATTAACCGTTGGAGAATTATTTTGAAAAAAAAAAATTGTGTGTACCTTTAATCCAAGATGGCGGAAAACGCTGACCGCCCGCAAATTCGAGAACTTGGATTTTTCATTCGGGCCCGGAACTAAATAACACACATGTGGGATTCAAACCAAAAATAATCTGGACCCCAAGCCAGCCGAGTACGAATACATGATAACAGAAGGATGATCGAACATTCTCGACTGCGAGATAGGCAGTCTTCTCCGCACGTTGAACATACCGAGTGGCCTACGTCAGTATATTTACTTTAAATCGCTTATAATTAGTTTATTGTAGAAATAAAGTTATTTGTTCATATTTAAAACCAGCAAGGGATTTTCAATTATATTAACTTTAATCCCAGGGAGCTCGACCTAATCTTTAATCGCGAATTGATGATCAAGAGGCCTTCGGTGTGAAATATACGCAATTGTTATACAGCCTGCTGCAGCAGAAAAACCTGGAAGAAGTTAACAGAAAAAATACATAGTGTAGCAGCATAAGTAAGGAGCAAATTATAAGGAAAAGAGGAAAATTAAGGGTAGAATTTTCATTTACCAAGCTAACGGCATATATAATAATGGTGGGCGAGCTAATTTCATTTTAGGGTTAGTGTTATTAGTACATACACATGCGCACGCATACAATATATATCGAACTCAGTAAGTGGGAGAGTGTAGAAAAAATCGCATCTGAAATGCAAATTCAAACTTGGATAAACATCGAATGAAGTAAAGAGTCCTTCGTCCAAGTAATGACGAGTACGCATAATAACAATTAGGAGACACTACAAATGAAAAGCATCGACACTTTAATTTCACGTGTGTTGTGTGACACTTAAAAGAATTTCAGTATATATTTAGCGGCCAATACCCATTTATTATTTAATAAATAAAAAATATTTCCTTAATGAAGTTTTTTGCAAATTAAAAGATCAAGATCATGACAGTGGTAACATATGCCATTTAATAGTACGGCAGAGATATACTAAGATGTTCAAAAATAATAATTCTTAGAGACATTTGCTAATAAATTTGAAAATATTTAAATTACATTTTATTAAATTTCGAATATAGGCTTCAGGTTGGTAAATAATATTTTGTTTATGGTCTTACTTGAGATGAAATATTTATTTTCTGGCTTTGACTGCAGGGTAATAAAAGCAATATAGCTAGAAAATTTAAGAAGCATAAAAGGTAGTAGTAAATTTGTTTTGAATTCAATTAAACTTGGCGGAAAGAGAAGAACCGTACAATTAATGAGGCGGTATCAGCTTTGGAGTCTTATGAAGATATGGTGAGGCAATTGACTCGGACAGTAAAAGAAAAGGACGTAGCGATAGAAGCATATGAAAAAAGATTATGAAGGCTAGAATCCAGTGGAGTTAGGAAGTCTTCTATTTCATTAACTACTAGTGGTGTTCAAGTAGGTCGAGATATAGATATTAATTTGAAAATAAATGCAGGTGAAATGTCGCGTAGGTATACTGAGCCTAGTAAGGAAGAAAAAATAGATAATTTACAAATGCAGTCATATAGCCGTCAAATATCGTCAAGAATGAACATTGCAGTTCACTTTTCCTTCAAGGATATTGAAGAACGTAAAATTAAGGGAAAAATGTAAATAATAGAAATCGATAATAAATTAATAAATGTACGGCAAATGATATGAAAAATATGATCACAAAATGAAATACGATGATCGTGAAAATGAAATTTAAAATTTAATATGCCACCAAGTACTGAAATCCTATATTGAACATTAAACATTAAGATAAGAAAAATATATAAGTAAAAAATTAACACGAGATGTAAAAAAAAAGCGGATCGAGAGAAAGTCACTAACACAACACTGCTCGTAAGGAAGTCTTTTTCGCGAAGGATGTGTAAGCTTTTTCAAGCTGGAAATCCTAAGTAATGTCTTGGAAGAACATTTAAAACAACTGCTATTGCTCCATGTACCCAGAATAATTATGAGAAGATGTAATTCATATCAAAGATGTAAACCAACCGTTAACACGTATTTTAGAAAGACGAAAGCTGGCACGTTGATGTTCCTTGAAGATGACGAAGGAAACTAAGATGCTTGCTAGCACTGACGACGTAGTAATTATGATTTAAAAAGATATGAAACAGCTCAATCTGACGAAGTAATCGAGCAAAGACGATGATATAGTTACGGTAATGACGACCCAAAATGCCGATATAATTTGAAAGAGAGGGTACCAATCCATCAAGATGTTACAATAACGAGAAAGATCCAGATGCAACTTTAATCCGAAGGATGTTCCTCGAGGACGATGAACCTGCAGGAAGGCCGAATGTGGGATTCAAACCAAAAATAATCTGGACAGACCAGCCGAGTATGAATACATTAGCTACCTGGCAACTCTATTGTATACAATGATGACAAAAGGATGATCGAACATTCTAGGCTGCGAGACATTCAGTCTTCTCCGCACCCTGAACACACCTGGTGGCCTACGTCAGTATATTTACTTTAAATCGCTTATAATTAGTTTATTGTAGGAATAAAGTTATTAGTTTATATTTAAAACCAAGAGGGGATTTTTTCAATTATATTAACCTTAATCCCACAAACATACATCAAAATCGTTTACCTTTTGTATGGCAAAAATCTCTATTGACTGGACTATTAGTTCACTAATTTTTTGAAGGAATATCGTGAACATTCTCGTTTAGATATCATTGGAATTTTTTCGATTAAATCGCGGGAATAAAATTTATTTCTTCCTGCACAACATTACCTTCGAGAGCTTTTTACAAGATAGAAAGTGAACTATTGTGAATGCAATTCAAAGATAGAAATTCGCGAATAAATTGCTAGTTGCAGACAACCATCAAGAACCCTTGAGGTCGCCTCTTTATCCAGAAATAAGTAAGTACTAGTTAGCGTCGAAGTAGAAGTTCAGATGATCACATTTGCTCCGGTGTAGGACATCTTAACATCCTCGAACAGATACATATTAAAAACCTATAAGTATCAACGGAGGATGTAATGGTCAAAAGATTGTAATTCGAAAGAGGTTACCAGGTAATTGTATGGAAGTGGAACTATCCATTCCGCTTGATGTCTAACCTTTCATCTTGCACGCAGAATTCCACGCTATAGAGGTTCGATCTGAGGCAAGCCTAAACAGGGCTGCAAAAATGCCAACATCTACATTGGTTCAGACAATCGGCATTAGTCTGGAGCTCCCATACGAAACTCGCGTTCTATCTGTGGACAATAAGGAAACCTTGTTTTGGGTCGCTGGACAGCAGTGGTCGGAAATTAAAAAGATCTGGATAAGACCGAAACCCAGAGTTCATTTATTATTCGCTACCCAGCATATAGCCTGCCAAAATGCCGACTTAGTGGGGAATTACAAAACTGGGACGACAGCCAACTGGATCTTCTCTGGCTTAGCGCACCTGGTATCAGGCAACGTAAGGAATTCTTCACTTCATCTCCTGTCAAAGCAAAAACAAATTAATTGGTGTTAGCAGACAATTAATTCAGTCACTGGACATGGCCCCGTTATTTTCTGAAGACAATAGATAAATCCAACAGCCAACTAAACTAAGCGAGCACGAACACGAGGCTTCCGCGCTTGCAAATTTAAGGCTGCATATCACTGAAGAAGCATTTACCACTCTAAATAAGGTTTGCAAACCAGCTCCTATTGATGCTATATTCAGCCTAACAACTCTAGGGTAGAGCACAATAGACTTACTCTGGTTGCGGTGTCCACAAGATTTTAGTTGCTTCGTTGCCTCTACTCAGAATATCAATCTCAATCTTGCTTATGTGTAAACATCGATTAAGACCTTATAAATAATATAATTTAGAGTAGGAAAACTCGTACAAATACTACGGAAATTCACCATACAAAAAAGTGGTCGTCTGTTTGAGAGATATTTAATATTGTAAAAAGCTTTTTGGGATATACAAATTATGGAAATGATATTCTTGATAGCCGGGTTTTAAAACAAAAAAAAAACTACAAATACTTCATATCACAGGTTCATATCTTATATATGCAAATCCATTTAAAAATATCCAAGTCTTTCATATTTAAAATAAAATAAATCCAAAAATTGACTTTAGCAAATACAGAACAGGTTTGGCAACAGTTAAGAAAAGTAATATCGCATGAATTAACTATGGAAATTTTTAAAGTTAAGACCTTTCAACATTGCGCAGTATACTCGCTATCCTCAAAGATTAAAGAGGAGATCCAGTTTTCGGAAACTTGCATTACTTCAACCCGAGCTATATAAATCTGTTAAGATAATAAAACAATTTTAGAAGCGGGAGGACTTCTTTAAGAAACGATAAAACTCAAATCTGCGGATTGCTTTAAGTGAAAAATGTTTTTAAAACTAGCAATTGTGTTTATTTCGACGTTAATTTGTGTTTCTACTGAGGAACTGCGTAAGTGTTTTTATTAGTGTGTTTTTGGAGTGTGTTAAGTTCAATTAATCGTGATTGTGCTAAAAAATAATAAAAAAGCATCGAAAATTTAGTGTTCCAAATCTTTATTTCAAATAGATAGATACAAGGGACAAGGAAATTATTTATTCTCTTGATACCTATTTATTATTTATTATTTCGGCTGTAAGACCCCTTGCGAACGATAAACACTTTAAGTAAGAATCAGAAAAAAAAGAAAAAACATTTTTGTTCAACTAGAAAAAAAATAATTTTAGAACGTTAGAACTTGAACGCGATTAAACAGAGACCGATAAATTTTTTAGTTAATATGAAAAGTTGAATGAATTCATAAGCGTCAATGACAAATCTAAATATAATCAACAATTTCGAATATTTATGTTAGCTTAGAATGACAAAATACCAAGAAGCAACAAGAAGAGTAAATATTCTTCAATCATTTCCCTATAGAGCCGGTGGCACACCATCTCCAGTTCAAGAATATAAAAGCTGTTTTTTATCAAAGTCGAAACACAAAAAGCTTGAAACGAAGCTATTGTTTGTTCTCCCGTGGTAATGTATTTAGCGTGGGAATCTGAACTTATCTTTTTAAGGGGGGTTTGAGTGCTACTTATTACTATCTACTGATTAGAAATACGTGTACAAGGATTCCCCCATTTCTGAATGAATGCGCATTTTCTTTTATGTAAACAAATATCTTTTTACAACCAAAACAATAGCTACCGATTGCTGCCAACATCAATATTCCAAGAAATCAGCACAATATTGTGAAATCAAATCTAATCAAGCGATGGACAATGTGCCAGAATTATTAAGTTCGAGAACTGTTTAGGATCCATTGAGAAGTGTTAATTAGTTGCGTTGCACAAAATATGCAGCAGCTGCACAGTAAAAATTTACACAAAGCTTAGGTATTTTTCGATATATGTATATAATATTTTTTTACAGTGTAGGTAGCTTCTGTCGTAATAAACTCAGTAGTTAGTATCAGGGGCGGATTTCCCTATAGGCCGAGTAGGCCCGGGCCTAGGGCGCAAAACTTGGTGAGTTTTATTTTAGTAGTCGCGCCCTCTGTGAAACACAGTTTTTGGATTGTGATGATTTGATAAACAAATTCGCTTCTCTCAAGGCCAGGCAAGCGGCCATTTGTGAATAACAATTCGTTGTTCCTCACAAATAGAAATGATAAGCATCAGTATATAAAGACACTGATTGAGATAGTTTTATCCTTTACAGATTTTCGTTGTTTTATTCTTTAATTTAATTCGTATATAGGTCATTCAAGTTTTCGTGTTTTACAGAGAGTAGGGGGGCGGCAATCTTACATAGGCATATGGTAGCCAAGTTACCAAATCCTCCCCTGATTATTATCGCTCAGCCAAACCTGCTTTTTTGAGTTTTGTATATGGCTTCAGCCTGGAACTATAGTTAATTTATAAACACAAAAATTGGCATGCATTCAACTAAACAAATATAGAGAAATCGTATTTAAATGTCTTTCTAAGCTTTAATTGCAAGGTCGCAACCGCTTAGTATGATTCCAGCGGAAAATATGATAAGGGCTTGCAATCGCCTCCATACCACAGCCAGAATATAAATTTTTCGAATCGGTCTTTTAAAGCCTCGTTTCCACTTATACAAATTTTCTTACCCGAAAAGTTTTGAAACAAGTTGGCAACATTCCGTCTAAGTGGAAACGCTATATGAAAATTCAGACACATGTTGGCAACTTGTTCGATGTCGGCTGTAAAAACTAGCAGAATTTGTTGGGTGGATTTGTTCAGTTAAGTGGAAACGCTCATTTGTTGTGTTGGCTAAACTAGTGGAAGGCAATGGAGTAGAATGTAAGAAGTTAAGCCAACAATTTCGCGAGAATTTATTTAAATGGAAACACTTGTAAGTTTAAGCTAACATGTCGGCTACCAACAAGTACACGACATGCTGCCGAACAAGTTGGCACAATTTGTATAAGTGGAAACGAGGCTTAACATATCCAAAAGATTCTTTTCGAAAGCATAATCAGCTTCACAGATTTTAGTCTTATTCATAAAAAGATGACTCATCTGCGTATAAAAAAAGAATATGGCGGAGAATTTTCATTTTTGATTAGTCAGTTTTTGTTTTGATTAATAAATTGTTGACAATATTGTTTTTATATTTTTGTTTAGCAACCAAGGACATGTGGCTTTTGCAATTCGAATAGGTTTATAATCAAATGCGGAGCGCATACAAAACGAAAAAAAAAATTAAGTCTTGAATAAAGTTTTCTCTTGATTCTCTCAAACGTTAATAAGATATGATCGAGGATACGGTGGGGAAACGCTCAGAGGCTATGAAGAAGTGCAGTTGCATTCGTCTTTGATTACGTCCTGGGATTTCATAAGCTTTTCCTTTCGAAAAAAGAAGGAAAACAAATTGGATCAAAACAATAAGCTGCACGATATACGAAGAGCTGGATGAGTTTTGAAATAAATAAAATCCAAGAATTAATCCTAGTTGCTAGATATACACCTACATTGCATTTCACAAGCTGAGGCGATCATATCAACGTGGAACAAAATATATTGGGACTCAATAGATAAAGACTGTAGCAGGCCTTCGTCGGGTGAAGCTTCTTAACCAACTAACAGCAGAAAGGAGGTTGCAATCGACTGGAATGACCACAATCACTACTACTAATGTAGCTTGTATATTTGATAAGTCTGCAGCAATTCAGTAATCCCTCAATCCATAAAAATCTACAATTCTAGCTCTTACCAGAAGCAATATACAAAGTTCCGGTACATCTTATATCTTAAATCTTAACAATGTAAAATTACCCCACGTAGACAAAGTACAAAGAAGTAAAAATTTACTTGTTATCATAAAACTTTTAATATTTTACAAAGGTTCATGATGATCTTTGGTAGCTATGGCTATCTGTGAGTCTTTTGCAACTAAACTCCGGAGGAAGCTTATAAAATTATTAATAATTCAGCACTATTTATCCCACACTTAATGACTTAATGACTACGTTCGATTTATCTATGTGTTAAGGCGATTGGATCACATAAGTCACTTTATTATTTTTGTCTTGGGTAGCCATCTGAACAAACTTATCTAAATTCGAAATCATTTGCTTTTCTCTATAAGTCAATACTCATTAACCAGCATATTATCTGTTTGACATCAGCATCTTGAATTTCTGCACTACTCCCGCTTTATTCCCTCTTTTAATGTCAAGGTGGAATTCTTTATCTGTTGAAATCGGAGAATCTGCCGCAGTTGGATCACTGTCAGAGCTCAGATTGAAACTCATCTCAGTGCGCTCAATTTTGTAAGAATTTATTATTCATGACCCTCTTTTCTTTCTTAATTTGTCAATAATGTTTTATTTTTATTTATAAAGTTTTTTGTAATTATATATGTAGTAATGGGTGCCTTATTATGTTTTTCTCTTATGTTATTACTTTATTTTTCTCATTTTGGAACAGTAATAAAAATTTATTTATTTGAAAAGACTTCGCTAGCTTGAGTTGCTATGGATAATGAAGATGTAAGAACTGATTTGATAGAATTTTGACGGAACATATATATGTGAAAAACGCCACCTACAATCGCGTGTGCGTAACGCTGCGATATTGGCTTTTCAAATTGATATTTATAAGAGGTCATAATACTATAATCATAAGTAAATCGAAAGATTCCTTATCTTCTGATAGTTAATATCACCTTGGAATTAATCGCTTTTTACTGATAATGCTGAGATATTTACGACTTCGATCACGCCAATTTACATTCTGGTATTGCTTGAGTTATTATTGTTCTAGCAGAGATTTGACAAAAAAAAAAGTGACGGTCAAATCCTATAGAAATTTTTCAGCTCTTCACGTCGATGCTTTTTAAGGCAGTCTCCATATATATAATGAAAAACGAAAGGGTTACCTGATTTATCCCATTTTCGAACTTAAGTCTACATTTGAATAGCCATGTACAATTTTTCGTGTATTGGTTTGATGATAGTAATGTCCAACTCGCTATTGTAGAATTTCGAAATAAATCTCCTTTTACGATTTTTTCTAATTCATATTTTGCATTTATGCGAAATAGGTAGTTTGAATAGTCGGATCGAAAGACAAAGCATTCATTAACTCACCGAAGATACTTTAAATCGTAGAAAATGCGCCTAGTGTTAGTGTCATGGTCTCTTAAATCTCATTAGTTCGCATTGTTGAACATAATGTTGACTTTTTATTTGTTACTTGGCAGGAAGGCAGGAAGACTTTTGATCAAATAAATTTACCACGAGGAGATACAGTGAGGGCACGTTTCTCTATCACAAAATGTGGCCTCATAACTCTTAAGAACTTTGGGGCAAGCAAATCACGTATTTCCCAGTGAAGTATTAAAAAAATATTATAGAAATTATAAACTATTTGTGAATTAGATTCTAGGATGGACTATTTTAAATATTTTTTAACTTGACTCAAAACAATTACCGTGTTTTCTTATAAACTTAAATAATGTTCTCTCCGATCTTCAAGTAGTTGCAAGTAGAAGTAAATATACCAAAAGCTATCTATACTTAACTGGCATGTACGTATACATACATACATTTCACTAAAGAACCCTTATTGTAATCTCATTGTATTATAACTATTTCGAATACATTGGTATGCACAGATGAACACAACTTGGACTAACATCAATAATTAATTTGTGACAAAATCGAGCAATTGCATTCCATTTGTAATAATTTGGCAGGACATTGTTTTGTCGATAGGTGCCGCTGTTATGTCCTGTATGTATTACAATGAAGAAGTCACTGATGCAGTACAATAAGACGGTATTCAACCTGATTGGCAGTGGTGCTAATATGCGAGCTTGATATTTATGTTTCGATGGATGTATGTGTGTACCTTAGGGTGGCCCAAAAAACAAAAGAGTCAAATTGCCTAAATGCTCATTCAGAATTTGTTAGCAAATGTAATTTTAAGCTTCTATTCCTTACAAAAAAACTGATGCGAAATCAAAAGTTGGAGCTCTGGGTCCGAATTTTCGTTTTGAAAAATTTGTAAAAAATATAAGAATTTATTTTTTTTAAACCTCTAAACCTTAATGAATTAGACTGAAATTTTACATAAAAGTTTAAAATTACATTTGCTCATAAATTCTGAATGAGCATTTAGACATTTTGACTACTTTGCCTATCTTGCCTTTACTTGGCTCTTCTTCTGGGAACTATTTTGAGATTCTTTTCTACAATTTGACTTCTTTCAAAATACTCTCTGACCTCAATTTCTTCCTGGAAACATTTTATTATAGATATATATTCTCTTAATCCCGTGCTTCGACCCTGTAAAGCCGCATCATCTGGTTGCAGAACACATAATATCATTTTTAGCTACTATCTTTGCCGATCGAACTTCCATGTTTAACATAACGCCTTTGATGTCAACACTTTTTGCAATATCATTACCATTGAATTTTCCATTTTTCATTTTATCTGGACGCTTCAAAATCAGAGAATAATTTTCATATACGAGTCTTGTAACAGCCAAATGTGCTGAGCCTGACCATAGACTAAGAATAGACTGGAACAAGTAAAAAAGCTAGAATTGGTCTAAGACCAATTCTTAAGATACCCTAGATGAATGCGCTTATGAAATTTCGTGTTGTCACCCTTCTGTGCAAGTTTGATTTTTGAAGTGGTTTTTCGCATATATTTTTAGAACGGTTTGTCGGACAGAAAAATGATTATAACCAATTTTATAGGATTTCGTATTCTGAAGAAGTTTTTGGTGCAATAAAAATGTCTTGGACTGATCCGTTTGATAGTATACGTAAAAAACCTAAATTTTTATATGGCAGCACCAAGAAGGAGTTGCCCGCTTTAGTCATTTTTAAAATTTTATTTACTAGTATAATGAAAACACCATGTACCAAATTTCTCAGGCAGTGTCCGCGCAAAACGAAATTTTTGTATGTCAACCCCACGAAGGAGTTGCCTGATTTATTTCATTTTCGAACTTAATTTTACTTTTTTTTTGTAAAAGTGCGTGTACAAAATATCAGCTCTCTAAGTGTATGCGTTCTCGAGTTATCGTGCGCACAGACGGACGGACGGACGGACATGCAAAAATCAAAATAACTTTTCATCTTATGCGTGGGTGTCCGATCCATTTTGCTCTACCGTCATTATTTCGAGGTGTTACAAACGGAATGACAAACTTATTATACCCTATAGATTTCATCTAGGGTATAAAAACGAAGAAATTTTGGTATGTGAATTCAGCGCCACTCCACTATAGTGGCGAGTGGATTTAATTTAAAACATAATTTATTAATTGCAATTTGCCTACATCTAGGCATTTAAATACATCTAGGCGTCTTAATTTTGTTCTTACTTTCTTTGTGAAAGAAAGAAAGAACTACATACTAATAAAATTGTATAATCACAGATTAAATAAAGTTGTGTAGTAGTGCTGTACGTTTTATGTAAGGCACTGCAGCATGGTTAAATAATATAAATGTGCCATCATATTTCAAGAAAACTATGAGGGTATGTAAGAGAGTGGAGATTGGGATTTTTTATTTCATTCTATTTACAGTCTTTCAGCGCTGGTTTGTACATTTATTGCTGAGTGTGATTTGATAGGGAATGCATTATATTGTCGGTTTTCATATTTCATAACATTTTTCTTAGACCATTGTGTTGACAATTACCTATTACGTGTTTGATATTTTCGCAATTGTATTTCATTTTTCGGTTACAGCATATAGACTAAATATAATAATAATACTTGGTCTATGGTTTACGATAATCTGATATTTTTTTGTTGCAACTTGGCTTTGATTTGGTTTTTTTTTTATTTTTTGGTTTCGGCTTTTAAAAGATGCCTAGAAAACGAAAATTTGTTTGTTCCTGTATTGTTGAATTTTGCGAATCATCCTCAAGAAACAATGATTCTCAGAAGTTTACTGTATTTCCACCTTTTGGAACCAGAAGGTTTGAAGATTGGTGTAAGGCAATAGGTAAAGACTTTGAATCTGGCAAATACTACATATGCCATAGGCATTTTTCCTGCAATGATTTTGCTGCAAATAGACTTTCAAGACATGCTGTCCTTTCAGTCAGACTTTCGGATAATTTCTCTTATTCTTTTGAATTTGATATAGACATGCTGTTTAATAAAGAAGGTACTTTAAGAACCTATTCGAAAGAATATTTACTGAAAAGCCAGACTAAAGATATGTTTAAATGATGTAGATTTTATAAAATGCTTGGAAAATTTACAGATGCCAAATGAACGCCTAGCTGTCGAGCTTGAAGTTTCTTGTAATCAATGCACAACAAGCCAAAAATCAACCTCATACTGGCGTAAAAAAAAATTTCAATTGAAAGCGAAATACATTAAAGAAGGAAATATAATAAAACTATGCCTAATATGAAGAAAAAATACGAAAAGATTAGCATTGAGAATGCTATTGAAAAATTAGATTCGCGTTTGTAAAATGATAATAACTAAAAAAGGCAAAACTGTTCCTTTTCCTGAAAAGCAGCGAATACTTGCGCATAATATTTATTTTAATCTCCCAAAAGTTACCAGTTTTAAAGATCTCTGAAGTTTAATTTACCTTGCCCAACAAATTTAAAAAAACATTTAATGGTTAAAGATACTTTTCCGGGTATATACTAGGAAGTCCTGGAGCAATTAAAGGGAGTCTTTAAAAATGAAGATTTCAAAACTCAACAAGCAAGTTCTTATTTTTGATGAACTTCGTATTCGGCGAGAATTAGAGTATAATATAAAGTTTGATTACGTAGATGGCGTAGTAGATGATGGAAGAATAAGGGAAAATAAATTAGGTCCAGATGTGTGTTCTTTCATGATAAGAGTTCTTTTGTCATCCTGGTCTTACACCATAGGTCACACGGTCTCTGCAGGGTCCATTTCAGGAGAAGTTTTGAAGACTATATTGTTAGAGATAATAACAGCATGCCAGGAGTGTAAAATAAGTATTAAACTTGTTGTTTGCGACCAATGATCTAATAACAGATCCTGTTTCAACTTTTTGGGTGTTTCTAAGGAGAAATCATACTTCGTTGTAGACTCAAGACCAATAGTGGCTGTATATGATATATTACACTTGAGAGAAATATAATGATGAAATATGAGTTACTTACTCATGATGGTACAGTTTCTTGGGATGTTGTAACGGAATTCTATGAAATGGACAGAAATAAAACAACAAGGCTTTGCGTTAAACTTAAAGAAGAGCATATTGGACCAAATTTTTTTTCAAAAAATGAAGGTTAAAAATGCTGTTCAGGTCTTAAGTTGGTCGGTTGCATCAGCAATACGAACCTTACAAAAACTAGGCAAATTTTATGAGAGAATGTCGGCTAAAGCTGTATCAACTGCAAATTTTATTGAAAAAGTAAACAGTTTCTTTGATGATTGTAATGTAAAATGCTTTGGTTCAAAAAAATCCTATATGCAACCACTTAGTGAAACTAATACAATATCTATTGGTTTTCTTAAAGGAATGAAAGTATACTTTGAACAAATTACATTACAGTCAAAAATTGGGACAAAGCCTCTCAAAGTATAGGGCCTTGCTGGCATAGATCACTATATTAATGGTGTCTTGAAGCTGTTGGAAATCTTAAGAGATGTACCTGAGTATACATTTTTATTAACTGCTAAATTGCAACAGGACATTTTATGAAACCAGTTTCCCTTGTTGCGATCAATGGGTGGATTTAACAGATATCCATCAGCAAGGGAATACAAGAATCACATAAAACATGTCATATCCAAAAAATAAGTACGTGAGATCTGAATTAATATCAGAATCGTCAAATTGTTTACCGTGTGATGATTGTGGCAGGAGTCAACATGAAAATAAGAATTCTACTTCAGATTTTGAAATTGTTCGAACAAATATACTAAAAAGTGAAACTGCCAAAAACGCGGAAGACAATGGTTATGAATGGATAGTAGAAAAGGAACACATTGAGAACTTTTTACATATATATGTAGATATGATATTGTAGTATACACATTACGTACGTATATACAAACGTACATACATAGCATGAATAATAATAATGCACAATGCTTAATGACATGATATGAGCACATCATTGTACGCACATATATTATTGTGCAAGCGCCATATCATGCTTGTAAGCAAACATATCTCATATTGCAAAACAAAACAAAACAAAACAGAAATACAATTTACTTCCGATTTATCAAAAGAAATTACAATCTTAAGAATCAGCAATTTGATACCATTTACAAGTAAGTCAAGTAGGTGACAAAAATGTGTGTCATAACAATTGATGTAAATTATTATTGTGAAAGGTCATTCAATAAGTAAGAAAGCAATGAATTTGTTTATTGGACAATTCATTTCTTGAAATTGCCATTTCTTGCTTATGGAATGATTTTCCATAAGAATCTATGTAAAACAATTATATAAAAGACGAAGAAAAGAATAAAGAACTCAGACTTGATTATTACTGCATTGAAGTATATTCATTTCTCGTAATTCGGCTTCATAGCCTACTGATCACAAAGCGGCACTCTTCAGCCTGATCAACCGACCTAAGCAGAGGCAGTAAAGCGGCATATAGCCTTGCCTTGCTTACCTTTAAAGCTTGAAGACTATAAAGCGGCAAATTAAGCCTAGTCTTGAGCTTAAAGATACAAATAAACAAAACAAAATATTACATGGCGACCGTGACATATGAGCCTACAAATACGGCCAAATACAAAAAGATTACACTGGAGGAGTATAGACAGAAGGCATCTGCGCTACAGAAGGAAATACGAGCCAACCCGCAAGCAGGTCCACAGCCAATTTCATTAAACACGTTGCAGAGCAAGCTGACGAAGAGGCCAAGAGGAGGGAAGGCAGTTAAACTAAGGCAGCAGTTAGGCGAAATTCATCGCATCATTCCTATAACAACGGACAAGAAATTGAAGAAGGAACTACTACAGAAAGCTAAACAGCTGAAGAACGAGCAAAGGAATCTCCAAAAGAAGGTTAAACAACTGCAGCAGCCCAAAGATATCCAGAGAAGAAATCTATCGAGGAGAATTTACGAAGAAAAAGTTGAAAGCAAGAAAGCAGGAGAACAACCTATAGTTCCATATAACGAATATTACAAGAAGACACTTAACCACTACAAAAGTTAGAATGGGAAAAACGCAGTCAAAACAGGCGGACAATAACGGGGAAATTGTCAACAACATCAACATAGAAGACACAGTAAAGATAGAAAATAATCAAATATTAACAATACTGTTAATAATATTATTACTTAAACTAATTCAATTTCTTTACTTTCTTTACAAAGAGCATAAAAAAGGTTTAAAGAAACGATATTCGAATACTGTAGTAAAAGTTTAAAAAAAAAAAAAAAAAATTTTTATATTTATCGATTGTTCAAAGTACTTACGAATAGGTTGTATAACTTAAGCAAATATTCAAAGAAATTATATCTTAAATAGATTTTTTTTATAGAGGATTTGATTATAAATTATGGTATCTACTTAACATTATTTTAAAATATATCATTTAAAGTGTAGAGTAAAAATATATAAATACAAAAAAAAAAAAAAAAAAAAAAATTATGAATAAATAAAGAAAATTAAAATATAAACCATGTCTTACGATAAATTTTAAATTGTGATGAAAGATTGCGAGAAATTAATCAAGAAAGTAGAAAAACTACACAAAACTTTCACTAAAAACCCCCAAAGAAAATTTTCGGCTCAAAATCTCCTAAACAAGTCTACTAGATTAAAGGAGATTCATAAGGAATTCGAATCTATAGCAAATCGATTAAAAGTACAATATTCGAGTAAAGATTTAGAGACTGCAATACAAAGATTCAATGGTATATACCTGAAAGCAAAATATCATATAAATTTGAAAATTGAGGAAAGCTACAACGAGACAAGATTAGACTACGATTCGGATTCTAGTTGTGAAACTACAGAAGACAACAATAGAATAAAAATGGCTGCATTTGACATAGTGACAGCATTAAAAATAATCCCAGAATTTGCTGGAGAATACAAGGAATTAGATAATTTCCTAACAATCATAGAATTATATGATAAAACATTAAAAGATGACTCCAAGAAAGAGTTAATAAATTTCGTTTGGAACGCAAGAATATCCCATAAGGCAAAGAATAGAATGGTCACAGCGGAAACACCAATATCAGTGAAAGAGTTGAGGACAACACTGAAAGCAAGTTTTAAATCAGGTAACACACCACAAAAAATTTATTCACAACTCGCTGAACTAAAACAAAGAAATTCAGGAATCAAAGTATTCACGGACAAAGTGTTAAATCTGATAAATGACTTGAATAACCTACAAATTCAAGAAGTAGGTGAAGTTAATAGAGAAACGGTAACCAAATTAAATGATAAACTGGCACTTAATATTTTTCAAAATGGTTTAAATGAAAATCTCAAACCAACAATTTTTGCAGCGCAATGCACGAAATTCTCTGAAGCAGCTGCACTAGCTTCACAAATTGAGAAACCTCTAGAACCACAGATATATTCATATAATAAACAATTTCAAAGCAAGCAAAGATTCTTTAATAGAAATTATAGATCGTTTCCAAACAATAATAGCTATAACAATTTTACACAGGATAGATACAATCAAAGTAACAGTGGACAAACACAAAGAAAATTTTCAAATAACAGAAACTATAATACACAAAGAAATAATTCAAATTTTAACACCAGTAAAAATTTTCAAAAGCACAGTAACTATACACGCTCGAACAACAACAATATAAACCACTCACAATACAATAGGCAACGTACAGTAAATTTTATCCAAGACACAGCAAACAACAGCAGCCCAGGTACTGCATCGAAATAAAAAAACATATAAATACGCGAATTCTTCAACTAAACAATAATGTAACAAACTTTGTAACATTAAAAGACAAATTGTCTGGTAAAAACATTAATTTTCTAATTGATACAGGTGCAGACATATCTATCTGCAAATTAAATAATTTAAATGATTATTATTTAGATGAAGATGAAACGTGCAAAATTACGGGCATAACAAACATTGAAACATTATCCTTTGGAACAACAGTCATGAAACTAATGTATGAAAACTTTAATCTAAGTCACAAATTTCATATGGTAGACAATAACTTACCATTATTGACTCATGGTATAATTGGCAGAGATTTTTTAATGAAATACTTATGCAAAATTGATTATGAGACATTTACACTCGCCATACATACGCAGAATGAAGAAATAGTGATACCGATAAGAAGCAATTTTAACAGCTTTATCACCATTCCTCCAAGATGCGAAGTAATAAAGGCAGTACGTCTGAACATCAAGGAAGACAGTGTAATTTATAACCAAGAAATTTGCAAAGGAGTATTCATTGCCAATACAATAGTCCCAGCTCAAGGCATCGCCCATATAAAGATCTTAAATACGACAGATTTGAAAGTTAATTTAGAAAATTTCACGCCTGAAATTCAATCATTAAAACACTATTATGTATTAAATCCGCTTAATACAACATTCAAAGATTCTAGCAACAGATTTGCAAAATTAAAAAACGAATTAAAAATAGAAGGTCTAGATACAGAAGCTAAAAACTCAATACTACACTTGTGTGAAGAATACCAAGGTATATTTCATTTGCCTAATGAAAAATTAACAGCAAATAACTTTTACAAACAAGATATAGCTTGCATTGAAAATAGTCCGGTTTATGTCAAAAATTACCGTTTACCGCATTCACAGTTACAAGAAATAAATGATCAAGTTCAAGATATGCTTAAGGATAATATAATAGAAAAGTCAACTAGCCCATATAATTCACCTTTATTGATAGTACCAAAAAAAAGTACGGATGATACCAAAAAATGGAGACTTGTAGTCGATTTTAGACAGCTCAACAAAAAAATTGTTGATGATAAATTCCCATTAACTAGACTTGAAGATGTCTTAGACCACCTAGGTCGAGCGAAATATTTCTCAACTCTAGACATGACAAGTTCATTTCACCAAATTGAAATCAATCCAAATTCAAGATATTTAACAGCATTCTCGACAAATCGAGGACACTTTCACTTTAAACGTTTGCCATTCGGCTTGAAGATTTCAACAAACAGCTTCCAAAGAATGTTATCTATAGCACTCAGTGGTCTAGAATCTAATGCTTTTATATATGTTGATGACATTATTGTTTTTGGATGTAGTCTTCAACATCATAACAAAAATCTCGAAAAATTTTTTCCAAGACTTCAAAAATATAATCTGAAACTTAATCCCAGTAAATGCAATTTTCTAAAAAGAGAAGTAATATACCTCGGTCATCAAATAACAGAAAAAGGTATAAAAACTGATCCTAATAAGCATCACACTATTCAAAATTACCCTATTCCTAAAAATGCTGACGAAATCAGAAGATTCATCGCATTTTGCAATTATTATAGACGTTTTATACCAAATTTCGCAAACATAGCAAAACCTCTGAATTCCCTTCTTAAAAAGAACAAACTTTTTGAGTGGTCAGAAGAATGTAACAACTCATTCGAAAATCTTAAAAACAAATTAATCAATCCACCAATTCTCAAATATCCCGATTTTGAACAACCATTCATCTTAACCACTGACGCCTCAGATCAAGCCTTAGGCGCGGTTCTTTCTCAAGGAACAATTGGTGAAGATAGACCAATTTGCTATGCGAGTCGAACTCTCAACAAACATGAAGTAAACAAGGCAATAATTGAAAAAGAACTTTTAGGAATCCACTGGGGAATAAATTATTTCAGACCATACTTATACGGTAGAAAATTTATAGTAGTAACTGATCACAGACCTTTGGTTAGCTTATTCACTCACAAAAATCCATCATCCAAATTAACCAGAATCCGACTTGATCTAATGGATTACGACTTTGACATTGAATATAAACAAGGTAGAATGAATACAAATGCAGATGCTCTATCTCGAATAAAATTAAATTCAAAACTTTTAAAAGAAATGATCCAAAAAAATATAAATATAATCACGAGAGGAATGCTAAAGAAAGCAAAAGAAATTAACTCTGAAGAGAATACAGAGATATCCAATGACAGGTTTGGCCAACTTTATGCATGGGATTGTACGTCTACCTCAGATACTAGAAATGTAAAAAAGATTAAATTTCATATAAATGAAAGTAATGAAAATATGCGCTCAAACAAATTGCCAAAAATAATAATAAAAGAAGATGAAGTATCGATACAGTGCAGCGATAATCTAGGGACAAATTTAGATTTAGTCCTGGAGAGACTGTTACTCAAGATGAAGAAGAATAAAATATATGAGCTAGCAATATCTTATGAAGATAAAATATTTAAATATATAGATTCAAACAGATTCAAGAAAAAGTTCAATGAACTGCAGTATAAAAATGTTTCAAATAATATGGCAATACCACTAAGATTATTATTATATACCTCTCCAAAAAGATTAACGGATCCGAAAGAAATAAAAGAGATTATTGAACAATACCATTCCTCACCGTATGGAGGACATGCTGGAATAAAAAGATGCATTGCAAAAATAAAACAAAAATTCATTTGGAAAAATATGAGAAAAACAATAAAAGAATATGTGAAGAACTGTGAAACTTGCGCACGAAATAAAATAATAAAACATACCAAAGAACCATTTGTAATCACAAATACGCCAAACAGTAGTTTCGAGACTATTTCAATAGATACAGTAGGATCATTACGAATATCTAATGGTTACAGATACATATTAACAGTTCAGTGTGAACTCACAAAATTCGTTGAAGCGATTCCAATTGAAACAAAAGAAGCAGAAATAGTAGCACGAGCATTAGTAGAAAAATTCATACTAAAGTACGGATGCTTCAAAACGATTAAAACTGACAAAGGTACAGAATTTTGTAATGAATTATTTAAGAGTATATGCAAAATATTTAACATGAACCACATAACTTCAACACCGTATCATCATGAAACACTTGGATCTCTAGAAAGGAACCACAGAGTATTAAATGAATATCTCTTGTCTTTCACAGAGAATGATAATTGGGATATGTGGATACCATACTATATATTTTACTATAATACCACACCGCACACACATACAAACTATACACCATTTGAATTGGTCTATGGAAAAATAACAACCTTACCAGCAGAAACAATAAATAATGAACAAATTATCTATGACATAGATAATTATGCTAATGAATTAAAACTCAGATTACAAAGAGCTCATGATAGAGCAAAAGAATCACTGAACGTATCAAAAATAAAAAGAAAGTCTCAACAGAAGAGAAATGTAGAACCCTCAAATTTCAAAGTAAATGATTATGTTTACTTAAGAAAAGGAACTAGAAAAAAATCAGAAAGTCCATACGAAGGTCCATTTAAAATAGTAGACCAAAACGGAGTAAATTCCACAATAAAAATCTGAAATAACCTTAAAGACATACACAATAATAGACTAAAATTATGTAGACATAATGTAGATGATAACTAATGTACGCAAATGTAAAATCCTAACTTAACTATATAGACATAATAGCCAATATACATAAATGTAAAATCCTAACTTAGATATAAACACTGTACATAATAGATAGCATTTAGAAGTTAGTAATACCTGTACAAAATGCATAGGATATGGTAGAATATGTAGCATAATGAAAATATGTAAATAAATAAGATAAGTAATTAGTTAGATATACAAAAAAAAAAAAAATAAATTCATCCTATAAGTCAAATTTTTTTTTTTTTCATATTAGGGGTAGAGGTGTAGTATACACATTACGTACGTATATACAAACGTACATACATAGCATGAATAATAATAATGCACAATGCTTAATGACATGATATGAGCACATCATTGTACGCACATATATTATTGTGCAAGCGCCATATCATGCTTGTAAGCAAACATATCTCATATTGCAAAACAAAACAAAACAAAACAGAAATACAATTTACTTCCGATTTATCAAAAGAAATTACAATCTTAAGAATCAGCAATTTGATACCATTTACAAGTAAGTCAAGTAGGTGACAAAAATGTGTGTCATAACAATTGATGTAAATTATTATTGTGAAAGGTCATTCAATAAGTAAGAAAGCAATGAATTTGTTTATTGGACAATTCATTTCTTGAAATTGCCATTTCTTGCTTATGGAATGATTTTCCATAAGAATCTATGTAAAACAATTATATAAAAGACGAAGAAAAGAATAAAGAACTCAGACTTGATTATTACTGCATTGAAGTATATTCATTTCTCGTAATTCGGCTTCATAGCCTACTGATCACAAAGCGGCACTCTTCAGCCTGATCAACCGACCTAAGCAGAGGCAGTAAAGCGGCATATAGCCTTGCCTTGCTTACCTTTAAAGCTTGAAGACTATAAAGCGGCAAATTAAGCCTAGTCTTGAGTTAAAGATACAAATAAACAAAACAAAATATTACAATATCTTCAAACTCAATTAAATATTTTGCAGGATACATTGCATATAAAATGTCAGGCAAACTGCAATGTAGTAGATGTGTTACATTAACAATCGATGACAAATGTACAATTGACATGCCTAATAGTTATTTGATTAGTTTTAAGTCATATGATACAATAATCATACTTCATTGAAGAGTCCAACCGACCGTTTTTTTCAAAATTTGCGCGACGCAAATAGAAACTTTCAAAAGTTTCTTTCAATCAAATATTCATAAACAAAGAATAAAGTAAACCTTAGTACACAAGGCAATAGAACAAACTAAAAGCCCATTCCCAAATTGATTTTCTGAAAATGATAAATGCAGAGGTCACAAAATCCAAATGCTTGACTTTCTGTTACTAGTGTTAATAAGGAAAAACTGTGTTTGGTTATGGGAAGAAGTAAGGGAATCAAGAATAGCTAAAAATCGTATTGAAGTTTTAAGGCGCTAAGCTAAAATTATCTAATTCACCATCAACTGAATTTCTGCTGATATATTGATGATACCATCATTTCTAAATTTCCTAAAAGTATGCTACACGAGTTATTAGTTCTGCTATCTGCCACAGTGTGCGCTGAATTCACCTACACGATTTGTGGACTTTTCCAGTCTATATTATAAGGTAAGCAACGCAAAATACTGGGTGTTTTGTGAAAACTAGCTTTTTTTCTTAATCACCCTGTAGCTCCTAAACGGTTGATATTGCCCCCCCCCCCCCCTGCCATAACATTTTTTGTTTGGCTAGGTGAGTACTATCACCTCCTGCTCTATTGATCTATTTAAGGGAAACACCCTGTATATACTATCGCGCTCATTGACGAAAAGCTATACAAATCCGATAGCCGAATTCCTTTACGTTTAAGAACGGCGGATAGAAAACCTTTTTGCTCCACATTTGGGAGAAGTGAATATTGATCGGGGCGGTCAGTGCAGATAGCGATGATGAAGACCTGGATTTTAAGCGAAATTCATCAATATAGGGCGATACTGCAAACTCGGTCACTGCAGCAATATTTTTAATCACGTTAAGTATACTCTCCTTCCCTAGTTTAGGTATGCCCTTAACACCAACTTCACTCAAGCGCTGCATGAGATGGATGTCCTCAACTTATGCTTGCAAGAGATCATTATTTTATTGGAGAGTAGCTACCAGGAACTCGCATCCTACAGTTTTATTATTGAGTTAACGGATTGTATCATCAATACTATACTATATCGAAATGAACATTCCTTTAGAATTCAGTTTCCAACTTAACACCATTTTACAGTATTGAAATTGTGAAATGGAATGTGGTGCATGTATTGTTTCTCATTTATCTGTTAATATTAGAGTGAAGGGAAACGTCAAAAGAGAGTCTTAAATGCCTCAGTATACAAGTTAATCTTCTTGAACTTGTATGGGCTATATGGAGCTTATACTATCTTTGATGTTTATGTAGCTCGTGGGGCCAGTTTTGGTGTTGCCAAGGATTGGTAGGGCTTACAATTGTTAGTACTGTTAACAATTTGTGACAAAGTCATATCTAGCTACAATAATGCTAATATACAGAACATTATACAATAATAAGGTAACAACAAATATATATGTAGTAAATTCAATTATACTTTAACATTTTCAGCATCCTTCATAACAAAATGTCACTTTGGAGATTCAGACTGCATTTGCAAATCGGCGAATGAAGTAATCACAGATTATCCGAGCGAATTAGCACAGTTGGGATTCACTCAGCTTGATCCATGGAGAGTTAAAAAACTAGATTTTGATCAAAATATTGTACAGCCAGGTGATTTGAAACTATCTATAACAGAGAGCGTACTCAGGGGCTTGTCGGGTGTTAATTTTGATAAAGTTGTGTAAGTATATATAATTTTTAGTGTGTTATTGCTTTAGTTAATAACTAAGAATCATTCTTTTTTAATTCTTTGAAGAACATACATAATGGGAAATGGTTACCTATGTATTAGAATCTATATTCAATTTGGAAAGCATAAAAATAATTATATATGTATGGGGAAATTTTATAACTTATACTTTATTGCCTTCTACAAATTCGAGAACAGATAGAAACTTCAATTTTCAGGTGCAGCAAATATATCTTAATTTTAGGAATAATTTCCAAAATGAGCTCCCACAATTTTTTAATGTATACATACTGATGATTTTTTGCTGATGTATTTTAATTTTTCGGGTGTTGCATGTGGGATGGAAAAATTACTTTTGACAGTCGAAAATATGTTTGTCCTTCTACAACTTGTAATGGTTCGGTGGGTGGCAAAAATAAAGATTCGTGTGATGCTCGACTGTTGTTTTTTAAACTGATGTATTCTAATTTTTCATGTGTAGCAATCAGTGATTAATAAAAAATTTGAATTAATCATGTTTTAGTACTTTATTCGCCTAACGTTTCATTGCCGTTCTCAGAAGCACTGTCATTTGGTCTATACAAAATTGCTGAGTCTATTTTTTTACTTACGGGCTATTCTAGATCTCTAAGTAACAACGTCGAAAATAACTATAGCACTTGTAATAAATTAACACAAATATTAGGCGGAGTGAATTGCCCTAGTCAAGTTTTAAAAAATTACTAGTTTATGAATATGTGTGATCCCAAGAGATTCATAACGGTCATTTTTTATTTTTAACATGATTAATTAAAATTTTTTATTAATCACTGATTGCTACACATGAAAAATTAGAATACATCAGTTTAAAAAACAACAGTCGAGCATCACACGAATCTTTATTTTTGCCACCCACCGAACCATTACAAGTTGTAGAAGGACAAACATATTTTCGACTGTCAAAAGTAATTTTTCCATCCCATCGAATTTTTCATTTTGTACTAATGTATTTTGTTGTGTCGCACATTGAAGTAAGGATCTTTACGGAATTTTTATGTAAGCACATCTTAAGCTAATACGTACAAGTATCTGTGCAACGTACATACCACTCTTGCATCTATGTATATATCAGCATACCAGTGCAAGCCCATAGAGCCTACATTGATATAAAAATAACTAAAATCCTAAATAAACAAATCAAAAACTAAAATTGGAATTGGTGTTATTCTTACTATACCCTAGATGAATGCCCATATGTAATTTCGTATGGTGATTTCTCTGTGCAAGTTTGATTGTTCAAGTGTGTTTTCGCATCTATTTCTAGAACTCTTCAGTACAATAAGAACATCTAGGACTAGTGGTTTTTAGATTATACGTAAAAAAAAACAATTTTTGTATGGGAACACTAAGATGGGTTTAACCGTTTTCGTCCAATTTTCTTCAAATTGTATTTACAATTTTTTTGAAAACACCATGTACAAAATTTTAACTCTCTGCGCAGACGCATCTTTGGCAATTTTAAAATATATGGTGAAAAACAAAAAAATTTTGTATGGCAACATTTCGAATGGGTTACCCGATTTATTCTTTCAAAAAGGCCGTGTGTAAAATTTCAGCTCTCTTAGCTCACGCGTTTTCCAGTTATCATACGGAGAAACGACGGACATACGAACGGATGGATGGACATGCAAAAATCAAAATAACTTTTAATATTATGCGTGAGTATCCAACCCATTTTGCTTTACCATTTCTATGCGTTGCAAAAGGAATGACAAGCTTAGTATGCGCTATAGATTTCATCTAAGGTTTAAAAACCTAGTGAGGCACATAACCTAGCTTACAATCTAGATAGCCAATGGCACTTGCTATATTTTGAGGTGGTCAAATGCTATCGACATCGCTGTTACTTAAAGCTTTCCGTTTACGGGTGGCTTTACATTTTAAAGATATTTCATTGTTCACTGTTGTGACTCTTACTAGGTTTTACTATAGAATAGTTGAGTTGTTTGGAATATATTATTATTATTAATAGGTCGCTAATGACCACTTTCACCGCCCGACTAATCGCTCTAAAAAAAAAAAAAAGAAAAAAAATCGAGGCCATTTTCAAAACAAGGGGAGAGCTATACTTATGGGTTTTCTTCCAGCATTTTGTTCAAATTTGTCTTAAACCAATTATGATTTTTTCTAGTATTAAATTTAATTTATGTTTGTCAATAGTGTTAGATACTTATTTCACTTTATATTTTCCTCACCGTTACTATTTCTACATTTTTAAATTAAATCTAGTCAATTTGTATTTGAATTGAATTAATTCGAACATGTTGGTGTAATTTTTATCGATTTTCATTAATGCGAATTCGTTTTTATTTCTCAGAGGTTGGGGTAAAAATCCAGGAAGCAGCAAATTTGAGATATATGGCACCATCCCAAAACTGAACTTTACCGGAAATTACAATGTAGAAGGACGAATTTTGGTTTTGCCAATCCAGGGTAATGGTGTATATAATATGTTTATGGAGGATGTACATATTAAGATAAAATTCAATGCTGGCACTGAGTACAAGGGTGGAAAACAATTTCTCAAAATTAAAAAACTCAAGCTGAGGATTGATCCAGCCAAGTATGATTTTTCGTTATTTACATAAATATTTCATTGATAAAAAAAACTTTTTATAATTTATCGTATAGATTTCATATTGAGTTAACAAATCTTTTTGGAGGAAACGAAGAGCTCGGCAAATCAATGAACGAAGTCTTAAACCAAAATTGGAGATATGCCTGGGATGAAATAGCTCCAGCACTGTATGAAATTAATGAAGTCATCTTGAAGGAAAATATGGATAATTTCTTTACCAGATACGCTTACGAGGATATGTTTTTGCCTGATGAATAATTTGAGTTCAACTATGTATTGATTATATATCAAACTATATATACCTATATTATATCTAATAATCAATAATCGTAGCACCAATTTTCAAATTTAATATTTATTTTTATGTCTCACCAATATGTATACATAACAGTTTACTGAGTCTGCAGTGCGATTTCTATTTTCAGGCGGTAAACTTCTGTATAATGTGTAGGGTAGGAAAATGATAAAAATAGCTCATATGAACGTAGGTTCGCTTCATTAAGTGATTTCTGAAATTGCTGTAGACTTCACAAAATCGTTGCTGTGCTACAGTAAATAAGAAAACTGACTAGTAAATACGAACTTTTATTAAAAGATGTTATGAATTCAGATACAAATTAAAAAAAAAAATAAATATCAGGACGGGTTAAACTTTTTGCTTTTAGATTGAGTAGTTTGCCCCGCAAAGCTGACTTAACATCAAACGATTCAGAGAGATGTTTTTTTCTAGTCTCCAGTTTATAGACTCGAAAAACTCTAGTTAAATGGCAAGAAACTTCTGTCCTTGGAGATCTAAATATTATGTCTTCGGATACCAAATAAAATTGTCTCTATAGGTTTCCAAATATCGTTTATAATAGTATCTTCAATGATAGTGTTGTGATCTTGTAGCAAAGTATTAGCATATTGATTTATATTATATTATCATGATATACTTTATACATAAATATGGTTGTATGTAAAAATTAAGGGGTTCTGCACAAAGTGAAAAATTCGGGTACACTAGCTAGGTATTTACACGCATATTTTAAATATAAGATTCGTAGTGAAAATCCCCAGGGTATTTTCTAAAGTAATAGAATATTTATACTTGGGAAACTGATCAAAATCTTTTGCCTTCAACTAACTATTATAGCGGTAGGCAGCAGCAAGATTAAAATTTATCTGAATTTAATGATTTTAGGAATTTGAGTATAGAAAAAGAAGAGCTAGTTCGAATATTGAGTTTACGGTAGGTACGGGGTAGATCGCATTCGGGCGGGTCGTCAAGTTGTGTGGAAAATAGAAGAAAAACTTATGAGTTACCTTTACACTAGTAAGAATGTCATTGAAAGTCTACGCTAATAAAAATTATTAACAGTCCAAGAACCCGATATCGGTCTTCTATAATGCATAAAAATCCGAAAGATAAAATTTCCATGAAATTTCGTATGGTCATCCATTTGAGCAATTTTGCTTTTTGCAGCAGTTTTTCGGATATATTTCTAGAACGGTCCGTTGGACAGAAAAAATGATTATATTAAATTTTATAGGATTTCATATTCTGAACAAGTTTTTAGTACAGTAGAAATGTTTAGGACTGATCGTTTTCACACTATCCATAAAAAAACTAAATTTTTATATGGCAACACCAAGAATGGGTTGCCCGATTTATACCATTTTTAAAATTTTATTGTGCTATTACTATGAAAAAAACTATGGACCAAATTTCAGCTCTCTATGTCAACGCGCTCTCAGGCAGTGTCCAAATATATAGTGGAAACCGAAATTTTTGTTTGGCAACCCCACGAAGGAGTCGCCCGATTCGTCTCATTTTCTTTTTTTCTTTTAAGTTCGCGTACCAAATTATAGCTCTCTTATCGTGCAAGACAAGCAAAAATCAAAATTAATTTTATGCGTATGTTTCCAATTTATTTTGCTCTACCATCATTATTTCTGTGCGTTACAAACGAAAGGAAAAACTTAGTATGCCTTATAGATTTCATCTAAGGGTATCAAAATTAAGAGCTTGCCTGCATCACGCTGTTGCAACTCAGGTGCTTAAATCACAATCAGAAAGGTCCATGCACCAATATATTGCCCTATGCAATATATCGAAGCTTTGCAAAGTTGACCCTGAAAATTAATTTAAATTCAATTGCATTTTGTTATCACACACATATTCCACTCACACGATATGCATACTTTTCTACATACGGTGTCTTCTTACTTTTTTTCCGCATATACGAGTACACTCTACATACGTACAGTACTTATTTTTCCCAATCTAATTGTATGTACATACAATTATCACAATTATTCGCGCCCTCTTAAAAATAATATTTCAAGACGGGTGCACAAGTTCATAACGGATTACAGTTTTTCATTGATGTATATAGCTTGCGCCAAAACTTTCTGCATTTTCTCACGTACGATTTTTCAACGTCGTGAGAAGATAATAAAACTAAAATAAAAGCTTAAAAAAGCTTTTCATGGGTACCTGGATGCAAGATCGCCGATCTTCGCACATCCTTAAAGCTGGCAGAACCAAAATGGAAAACGGGGTTTGAGATAGTGGTATATTTAAGGCTAATTTAAGGCTAATTTAAAGCCCAAAAATAAAATTTACAGCTTCCATAGTTTTCCCAGAAATTACGGTTCTGCTAGCTTTAGAAACAGTTAGCAGAACCAAACAAAAAACTTATAAAACTTATTATTTTCGATGTAAAAAGTATATATGTATGTAGGAATTTAAAGCTAATTTAAGGCTGCATGTATCACGACATATTTAAGTTTTTTTAATAAATTGATGTCGATTTGGCCTGGTTCTGCTAGCAAAACGCGGTTCTGCCACTGTGCCTAGTGCTAAAATGCAATTTCTTTTCTCAAAACGAATAAGTTTTTCAGAATTTAATTAGAATTCAATGAGCCTTAAATTCTGCCGGCTGAATTTAAGCTATAAAGGAATTGCATTTTATCACTAGGCACAGTGGCAGAACCAGGCCAAATCGACATCAATTTATTAAAAAACAGCTTAAATTGAACCGGCAGAATTTAAGGCTCCTTGAATTCTAATTAAATGCTGAAAAGCCAATGCAATTTGTACGTGAAAATTTGTTTTTTGGGCTATTTAGTGCAGTGGTGGTATTCTTTTACAAATTATCAACTCCAATATTCATGTCCTTTGAATGAATTCTGTCGTATCTTTATCTAAAATTATTTATATGTCGTGATACATGCAGCCTTAAATTAGCCTTAAATTCCTATATACTATTTACATCGAAAATAACAAGTTTTATAAGTTTTTTTGTTTGGTTCTGCTAACTGTTTCTAAAGCTAGCAGAACCGTGATTTCTGTGAAAACTATGCGAGCTGTAAATTTAATTTTTGGGCATTAAATTAGCCTTAAATGAGCCTTAAATATACCACTATCTCAAAACCCGTTCTGCCATTTTGGTTCTGCCAGCTTTAAGGAGTTCTTTCTAAAGTCGTCGACCAGAAGCAAATTATTAAAAGTTGAAATTAAATAAAAGGTATTACAATATCCGAATTACTAAAAATTGTAACTATTAAAAGATACTGTAAAATTCGAATTAATAAAAGTTGAAAATATCAAACCCAAATCGATAAAAAGTGTAAGGAAATTAAAATAATAATTTAAAGCAGAGAGAGTTTACTTTGTGACTTAAAGTCAAGTTGATTAACATTAACCAAGTTGAGTGCTCTCCTCTCCAAGCACGGCACTAGGTCACAACAAGGCTAGATTACATCGTTGATTTTAGATTAGAGCGGGGCACCCAAATCCATTGGATAAAGTTAAAGCCTATCCAATCAAGCCATCAAATCTATTTGTCGTAGACAAATATTACTTCGTACCTGCGTCATGTTTCAAACGAAAATAGAAAAAAAAACAATTTTAGTTAATGAAATAGTTTTGTCGGTTCGTTTCATTGTTCGGGACTTTGGTAATGTTAGCCAAGACAAGACTTCTCGGTTAATATGAACTGAGTCTGAGTGGTATCACATTTGACTATCGGTCTTGTTTATCTGTTATTAGTTGTCAGTGATTGAACGTTTTTCAATATTGTAAACGGGTAAAATCAGTAAATGTTGTAAATCCATATTATAATTACTTTATGTTCTTATTTGGGGAAAAATTAAAAATGGTTTCTGTACATAGTTCTATTCAACAATTATTGGGCCATCTCATACGAGTATTCTTGTTGCAGTATATCAAAACCCTCGAGAAATACTTCCCAAGCCATGAAAAAGACTCCCTTACTACCACATGAGAGCCACAACTAAGTCATAACATACAAAATATTTTCAGTGTTTTTACGTAAAACTGACAAAAGTTTGATTTGAATAGCTCCTCCGCTCTAAACTACTACTGATATAGAAAAATGATCTTCTGATAATCTTAACCTTGTTTTCTTATCTTCATCTTCCGAAACAAAATACAATTTTTATACCTTTCCCAACAGAATTATTTAAAAAAATTTATCTTAACCAAAGAACTACGATTCCTCAAACAAAAACTTTCTCATCAGCTGAGAATCGAATCAGTCTGCTTGCAGATTAAAGCGTGAATCACAATTACGATTGATCTGCCGACTGCGATTTGATTTTAAGTCAAAGTCGACGCTGATGTGAAATTTGTAATTAAATTAAAGCTTCAACTGCCTGAACAAACCAGAAGTCCCGAGATCTGTAAGGTTTCTTTTAAATCAAAACTATTTCATTATTTTGTTAAGTAAGGTATATACTTACTATATAGTAAGGTTAGCCTTTGACAAGGTAAGTAGGCAAGATGAAAATTACTGGAACACTATTTTACTGTAGAAGAGTGGTTCTTAACCGGTGCTCCGCAACCTTGTCCGAGGTGCTCCGCGAAACGAAAGAGAAACGAAATATTAAAAACTGTTATATATAATCATCCTTTAATTTATGTGGTATATGCTTTAAGAGTTGTGATGTGCACATCACATGACTTGAAAAAGTAGGAATATACATCGCATTTGGATTTAACAATTGAACGGATGATGTGCACTTCGATTCGGAACGTTACTTTTGAAAGTTCCCACTTTGAATTAAAGGAATAAAACTGGGCAGCAATACTTCGGTCGCCTGAACGGCTTGGTGTGTAAAAATGTGACATTGAACACGGCTGGATTAACGTAATTTGAGAAATTTTCATTGTTTTTTAAATCCCAAAAAAATTGTAATCAAGAAGGCTACCCAAAAAACGTCGATTCAAGTAAAGGCTGAAACAGATTACACTTTAGTGCGCGGCGCGACAACACGGCAAATTGAGCAGTAAAAATGTTCCGCCGCGCTGTGACGAAGATTGCAACAAAGGCGCAGCAGGGTAGATTTAGCGCTTTTATATTGGTACTACATATTTTGATGTGAAGCTGCCTACCCTAAATGCAATTTTTTGTTGGCACCACTGAAAGTGAGCAGCGAATTTAGGATCAGAAATGACTACGCGGCAAAAAATTTTACCGCCCTGTCGCGCCGCGCTCAATGTGTGATGCACAATAGGGAGCACTTGTTTTCTAACATTTTGCAGCGTTGTCGCGCCGCGTAGCAAAGTGTAATCTGTTTCAGCCTCAAGCTGAAATTTTCGTAGTTTTTTAAATAAAAAAAAAAAAAAAATTTAATCAAGTAGGCTACCCAAAAAAATTCTAAACAAGTAAGCTGAAAGTTTTTGTAGTCTTGTTGGACGTCGATATACTATAAACACAAATTTTCACGTAATGTAAATGTGCTTTTAATTAATAATTGACTAAATTTTATAAGAAGTGACAACAAATATAGTTGAGTAAGTATCTTACGTAATAAATTTTAAGTTAACATGAAATAAAAAAAAAAAATTAAATCATAAATAAGCACTTAAACATGTGTGACATAAATTAATTACTTCGTAACGAAAATTAAGTAAATATATGTACTTATTCTTATTCCTATTTTATTTAAAATAGCGGCATGGAGAAATATTTTAAACGAAAAGGCAACTTGGAGCAAAATATTAATGATGGAGCAAGTACAAGCCGGGGGTAGTATTAATAGTGGCAATACAGAAGATGTCATATGTAATAAAATAAGAAAGACTAATAGGCAGTATTCTGATGAATACATCAGTTTTGGGTTTACATGGGCCGGTGTAAAGGAGTGTCCAATACCTCAATGTATTGTATGTGGTGAAAAGTTGTCCAATAGTGCTATATTTCCCGCTAAGTTGAACCGCCACATTACTACTAAGCATGACAATCTTGTTTCTAAAAGGATTATTTTAAAAGGTTATTGGACATGCAATCTAAGCAAGCAAAACGATTTAAAGGTGCTATCACAATTTCTGAAAAGGTACAAATTGGTAGGTAGCAGAATTAATTGCCCTGAAATTAAAACCACATACTATAGCAGAAAGTCTTATTTTACCATCATGTTGTGAAATCGTTAAAATTATGTTTGGTGATAGTGCAAAAAATGAAATTATGAAGATTCCTCTTTCTAATGATACAATAAAAAAAGAATAAAAGATATGTCACACGATATCGAGGAAACGGTTAATAATAAACTTTCCAACAAATATTTTGCTTTGATGAATCCGTTGATAGCAGCAAAGCTCAATTACTTGCATTCGTTCGCTTCATTGATGAAAACGAAATAGTAAATCAATTTCTTTGCTGCAGAGAGCTTACCGAACATACAACAAGAAAAGATATTTTTAATTGTATTGCCACATATTTAGAAAAATCCAAAATATCATGGGATTTCTGCGTAGGAATTTATACAGATGGATGTCCATCAATGGGCAGGATCTATTAAAGGATGTGTTACACTTCTAAAAACCCAAATATCATATCTACACACTATTTTTCACATCGGGAAGCTTTAGTTTCAAAAACATTGCCAAAAACATTAAAATCTGTTTTGGATGAAGTTGTACAAATAGTAAATTACATCAAATCAAGACCTCTGCAGGCACACATTTTTAAACAACTTTGTATATCTATGGAGATATCCATGTTGCAGATATTATTCCTGCTATAATAGAACATCTAACAATATTGGATAAAAAAATCACGTGCTACTTTCCATCTCTTAAATTAGAATCCTATGACTGGATACGAAATCCATTTGGAACATTTGAATCTTCAAATACAGAATTATCTTTAGAAGAAGAAGAAGAAATTATTTCATTGTCAACAGATCGCTCTCTGAAAATGCAGTTCACAAAAATGTCAAATGAAAATTTTTGGATTTTCGTCCAAGAAGAATACCCATCTATATCTAAGAAGGCACTCAGGATTTTACTACAATTTGCTACCTCATATCTTTGTGAATTGGGATTCTCAACAATAGCCAATATAAAAACTAAAAAAAGAGAAAGACTTACAGATCTGGAGGAGGAAATGAGGGTAGCAATATCCCATATTAGATCTAATATTGGCGAAATATATAAAAGTCGCCATGCTCAAATATCGCATTGAATTTTTTATAATATTATTTTGAATTTGTAACAATTAACTTTTTTTGATTTGATTTTATATTATGAATAAAATTATTATTTTCACTTCAATAAATGGAAAATGGAATGGATAGTAGTTTGGCTTTATAGCATATATAAAGTCAATGTTGTCATGTTTCCATAAGTATCAATATAGAACATTTTAGAGAATGAACTCGCATATAGATTTCTGTTTCATTACTTGGGAAGTATGTCTCAAGGGTTTTGAGTATACATACCGGTTTAACAACAGAGTAGGTATCTCCACACGCACGAATAATCTTGCTGCACGTTTAATTCATATAGGAATAGGTGTGTCATTTCTAGTTGAGTACTCTGTACTTGGACTTGAAGGTACAAAGTTTAGAAAGAAGAAAATGACATTTAAGAAGCTATTTTGATTAAAAAGGTAATTATCGATATTCCAACTATCCATATTGATTTTGTTTTTTGAAAAAAAAAGCAAAAAAAAAAATTATAGATATGTGTATAACAGAGAAAAATGCCGATTGCAAAGGGTTGAAGATCGGCATATTTCTTAGTTGGGATTACCAGCTAATCGGAAAAAAATTTAGTGTTTTGAAGTTAATTTTTCATATACGTTATTTACAATAAATATATATGTAGATATGTATTAGAAAAAAATACCGTATGAACTCGAACTATTCTACATATCATAGCAGGGATTGATATCAAAGCGACACACTTTTTATATTGGTTCCTAGAATAAAAGAGAAAAGTTTTATGAAAAAAGAAAGAGTGTAGAACCTCAGACTATGGATAGCTAGATCTGAAGCAGCCACAGTCATCAATCAGGACGCGGTCTGCTTCATGCGTCGCACATGAACATGGGCACTTCTACTTTGTGAAATTCTAGTGGAGTAGGAGAAGCAATGGCAGCGGTGTCGTTTGTATTCCGATCAGAGTATTTGTACTCCGAAAACTAATAGCGTAATCCGGTTCTACTCCCTTTATAAAAGTACTCCGCTTTTCATATCTTCACACCTAAAACTCCTTTTGTTGTTAGGAAAAAACTCAAAAGTTTTTATTCACCTAGGTAGGTTGGAAACTTAACCTAAAACTATACATACATTCACTACGCATTTTAAAATCATTAAAATCTAATAACGAGTCAGGCTAAAAAGATCGTTTGGTACTACGTTGAACTTCAGAAAATTAACCAAGCCATACCGACGATTATACGGTCCCTGCTTATATGAAACGACCTCTTTTTGCAATGAAATTTCTTTTTTCAAAGATTTTTCGTTTGCATAAAAAGTTTTTTCCATTCAATTCTCGAGCTGCAGACTTAGCATCAAACTGAGTCAATTTCAGATTGACTTATTTCGCTATGAATTTTCATAGCAAAACTCTCCATGAAATGCTAGTCCCGCATAGGGCTAAGTCTTGCTAGGCATTCAAGTAATTACGTAGTATTTCCCCTCATATAATTCGCACTTAAAATTTATTTTAAGTCTAGATATGAGGTCAGCTTAGCTGTTTGTTTTGGTGTATACGGCAGGCAGGACAATTATATGGTTCCTGCTTATATGAAACGACCTCTTTTTGCAGTGAAATTTCTTTTTTCAAAGCTTTTCCGTTTGCATAAAGAGTTTTTTCCATTCACTCCTTTAGTCACTAACTTATATGTTTTTATGGTTTTTAGGTGACTTCGAGCGCGTAGGCGTGGAAAAGAGGTATGCAACTCCAAATGTGTCTGTGCGTACTTGGCATTATCGTTTGTAACGCATAGAAATAACGGAAATGGAAATAGTTTGAACATTCATCCATAAGTTTTTTGTGATTCATTTGTCCATCTGCCCGTCTGTCCGTACATCTGTGGGCACAATAAGTTGAGAACACGTTTACTTAGATAGCCTGTACAAGGCGGTTTTAAAGGAATATAAAATATACTTTTATAATCTTAGGTGTGACCCGTCAGCCAGGCTGAATGTTCTGAGAAGGCCAGATGACGCATTTTAGAGACTGTAGGCTTGAGGAAGACCTGCAGTTGTATGGCGAACATACCCTAGCTCTCAGCACTGGTAGTGATTGGTCCACTGCTGCCAAGTTGAGGAATGGTCACTTTCAACTTTCTCAACGCAATGTGTACATACGGTATTCTACCTGTCCTGATTCCATTTTCAAGGCATGTATCGCCTTTGGATATGTCCCTGCGGTATGGAGGAACCTGAGCGTAGCCTTCGTTCCGAAGCTAGGTAAGGCTTCATACATTAACTCGAAGTGTTTTCGAATCATAAACCTCTCCTTATTACTTTTGAAATCCGGTTTGCAGATGATTGTATCAGAGGAGTAGCCCTAAAGGCCTCTTCCTTAAATATTTCCCAGCACGCTTACCCGAGGGGCAGATCTACTGAGACAGCTCTCCATTTATTGGTTACTGTTATTGATCAGGGACAGGGTCGTGGACTGTTTATCTGGGGAGCCTTTCTGGACATCGAAGAGGCTTTTGACAGGGCCACCCCTGAGTCGCTATGTGAAACAGCTCGTCGACGTCTGTTCACCGCACTATAGTGCGATGGAGCCACCAAATGCTCTGGCGACGATACTTAACTGTAGAGGTGTACGGCCGAACTTCTCTTAGTGTGCTGGTGCAGAGGAGCTGCAGGCAGGATGGCGTGCTCCTCTGGTTCTCTGGTAAAATGTGGTTGATGGAATTCTCTTGTGAAGCGTGTGTGGATGACATTCCTCGCCTAACCTCCAGACTCTGCCTTGTTATCTGTTGAGGACTGGTGCACACGTCATGATATTATAGTGAATCCAACAAAGACCAGCTTGGTTCTCTTCTCCAGAAAACCTAAGCTTGGGTACTTTGTTTTTGCAAAGCTCTTCGGACACACTCTGCAACTCTCTCCCCATGTCAAGCACCTTGGACTCTACGTTGACTCGAAACTGACGAGGAGATTGCACATAGAGGAAAAAGCGGGTCTTCGCTCAATGCAGAATCGCTAGACCCATTCTTGCATATGCCTCCTGTGTACGGTGGCCGAGGGGACTGCGATCCGGAAGCTGGCGGACCTGCAACTGCGTGCTTCCATGTGAATATCAGGCTCTATGTGTTCTACGGCTACTGTTGCTCTTGAGGTCCTACTTAATCTGCCACCCCTGGAACTTATCATTCAGGCAGATGCCAAAAGGGCTGTGTACACATTGCCCTCATGGGGAGGTTGGGGGGACGGCTGGACTGGCTTCTTTCATTGCTCTTTGGCGTGTGCGCTTGACCTGTAAAACCCTTTGGGCAGTATGCCACGTAGTGCAATGGTACAACAGCTTCGTTTTGGGCGTCGCTTCGCTGTCAGTTTTCCCTGCAAGGGAATGGTGGACTGAGGGAAATGCCTTATCGGGTCTTCCCCGGTCCGCTCTAAAAAATTTCGGCTACTGCTCTCTCACTAATGAGGGAGCTGGGGCGGGCGTTTACTTTCCTGAACCTTACATTGGCAGGGAGTACTCACTTGGAAGTCGTATGACTGTCTTCTAAGCTGAAGTCTTCGCCATCGCAATGGCAGCGAAGATAGCCCTTGATATGCTAATCAAGGGTAAAGACATTGCTATGCTTTCGGATAGTAGGATACGTTGATGGCTCTGAGTGGCCCCGGGTAACACGTAAGTTACTGGGGGACTGCAGGTTGTCTGTGGATAAGTTGTGTATCCACAACAAGGTGTCCCTTTTGTGGGATTCTGGTGAAATGGGGAATGAAAGGGGTGATCTTTCATCTAGGGCTGACTCTGATTTTCAGTTCTTTGGATTCTAGCCGTAGGCGTTGATTCCTCGAGTATCGGGTCTCTCATCAAAGCGGGTGTTCATAGGAAGCATCAGCAGGCATGAGAGAACCTGAGTTCGTGCAGGTGCACAAAACTGTTTCTTGGTGGGCCTAGTAGAAACATATTTCATTTTCTCATGGGGCTCGGAAGGAAACAATGTAGAACAGTGGTTAGCACCATCACCGGTCACAGCTCGCTTCACGCTCACCTAACAAGGATGGGAGGTGCTAACAAACTTCAGTGTGTGGCGTGCAGGAAGGAGAGCCTGAGACAACCGAAAACTTTCTGTGTGCTTGTCCGGCCTTCGCTTGGAGCAGGTTGGATACCCGAGGCTCTGCCTTTCTATCTGTAGAGGAACTGAAAAATATTTTCCACCAAGGCCTGATGCGCTTCATTAAGAGGACTGGAAGGTTTTGGTGATGGGGCTTCTAGCAGGATAGCACAAAAGGCCGCTTTGGCTCCGTACTTGCGATCTCATCCCCCTGCCTGAAAAAAAAGAAATAAGAATCTCAGATGGTCTTACCCTTTTGACCTATTTTTTACAAAATTGTGCTAAACGTAATTAAAAAAACTGTAAACTGGTCTCTGATCTTTAATTTGACCCATTACACACATATGCTAACAGTTGGCGGTAAAGAGTTATTCTGTAAATGAGCTACTCGAGTTAATCTTATTTAATGCTTTGTTTATTGAACATACTTAAGATTTATATTTACTTATAAATTTGTAATAACATATCAATTAATACGTAACTCGCACAAAGATTTACTTAATTCTTGCTCAGGTATTTGCTTGTTGCACCATATCCGAGTCGCTCTCTTTATAGTGGGTCACTTATGTTGTTTATTACTGAATCATTCGCTGGCGCCTGAGTTTTATAATTAGTGCCGAGTGTGATAACCGCGCTCAGCAGGTAAAGGTGCTGTATCGGACACTTAATTTAATGACACTTGATTACGAATTAGCAATGCGCTCGTTGTCTACAAACCCGTTTTTTATGGTCTTGAGTTTGCGTTGTTAAGGCTTTTGTTTGTTAACTAGGTCATGAATTTGCATTTCGGATATGTGCATAGTATACGCTACTTACTTTAAAGCCTTTTTCTTATGATTATGTGCTAATCAAAGTGCATTATAATTTAGGTACATCACAAAATACAGCTGATGCAATTGCTATGATAGGAATCAGCATTTCCTTCGTAAGTGTTCACCCCAAATGTAATGGATTTAATAGATTGACATACCACAGTTGCACTGGATAATAATTATGTTGAACATAACACTTTAAAGCAGCCTCCATTGGCGGAAATCGGACTAATTTCACTTCTGCTTTCTGGTTAGCCACAGCCTGTTTAAATCGTTCGAAACGTAGATTACCGATGCTAACATTAGTCTCAGATTTTTGTCTACTTGTCAATAAAAAAATTGGAAAAAAAATTAAATAAAATGTATTTCCAACTAATAGGGCATGCCGTTCTGAATTAGCCTCATCTTTTATTTTATGTGATATTTACACGGTGTATTTTAATTAATTTTTAAAAGTTGCAGTGAATTTTTGCGGCATGATAATGTTGATTCCAGCAATGGTGATGAACCTCTTGGATATACCCATGATCAAAGAAATTTAAATAAGTATCTGGCATATCACCTCCGTTCATCATTACATATCTGTAATTAGCATAACATTTAAAAACCAAGTAGAAGTACGTAGATACATATACATATGAAGGGTACAGACAAAGAACAAGGTAAGTCACATTTACTTGAAAATGAGATATTTAATGTTTAAAGTTTCAGCGGTAAAAGACGATTTGACAGAAGTTTTAAAAAAAATGGAAGAAAAGAAAAATTTAAACGAATTTCTTTAAGCAAATAGCAAAATAGTTTGTTCGCAATAAACAAACTTTTGTGTTTCAACAAAAGTACATTTCACAAAAGGAAAAATCATAAAAGTCAACAAAAAAGAAAACATGACTTTTCAGGTGATACTTCAATAGTTTAATTAGGCCTTTTTATTCATAATCTCGAGTGTTGTCAGAATGAGGTAGACCTTCGAAAAATATCTGTACCATCTTCCAGAGTATTTTTTAAAAGCTTATGCAAATCGTTGTATTTTGCTGAAGATATTGGCATGATTTTCTCGTATAGAAGTCTCCCATGGACCATTATATGATTTTCTTAGCTATATCGCAGTAGGATAATCCTTAGAAATCATTAATTCAAAGATTGGCCGAGATGCGAGATTGCTCCTTTTTTATTACTATTACTAAGGTGCTTAAAATTGTTTCTTTTACATTCGATTACAAGGAATGCTGATGAGCTATGGCGTGAAGTTCTAACATGATTGCCCCATTCTTTGGAAGCTCAAGGCGAACATTTTGTTTTATTTCCTGCATATTTTAGTCGCATTTCATATAGAACAGAAAAGAACAAGAAAAGAAAAAATCGAAACGATTCATTACATCAACCAAATAATGCAAAAATCTCATGGACTTACATTTTTCATACAAAATTTGAACTTAGTTTGTTCTTGGATTTTATGATATTTTTAAATATCGCTTTATATCCTTATCAATGCGATTCTTGAAGTTTATTGTTGCATGTACTTAAAGTACTTTGCCCCGCCTTTTCAACGGTATCATTATCTTAATTTAGGCAAAAACGTGACTTACCATGTTCTTTCATTCATAAATTAATCGTACCTGCTCAACCAACTTATTACAGCAAGGCTTTCAACACCGCTGGGATATTTGAAGGAATGTTCGTGAGTGATAAGTTGGTTGCGCATTTTGGGAATTTTGTTTGTTTTAGCAAATTAAGCATTTTTATATTATATAAATCAAACATGAATAAAGAATTTTTAGTTGCTACGAACACTATGCTAAGACTTTTCATTTTTTCTTAAATGAGTCTGCTTGACGCACTGTAACTCTATCAACTATCTGGTGTACCGGTTTAAGGGCCGCTACACCCACACAACACAGCTTACGGTATAATACTGTTAGTTCTCCGCAACAAATATCGAGGTAAAGGAGCCAAGATCAACAGCCTTAATACTCCTTAACTGTTTTATTCCATTAAAGCATTAAAGATATTTGGCTAAGTTGCCTCTATATGTCATTCATTTCATTTATCCATTCGTCCCACTGAACCATCTGGAAATTGCATGTATCTATTTCAGCTATTTACCCTATCCATTCTCTCTCAACTCCCCCCCCCCCCCCCCACTCATTAATTTTATCAATCTACCCACCCATATCTATCTATTCATACCAGATTTCCATCCCATCCAGTTTTCGAAGGCATCCCATTTATCTATCCCATCCTTCTTGTCAAGACCATTTATTCATTACATTACATCAATCCTTCCCATCCCATATCCTATCCCTTCCATCCATCCATTAATTTTATCAAACAAAATTATTTTAAAATAAGGGTGACAATTTAAAAAAATAAGACGTTCGCGCAATCATACTGTTCCTAATCCTTTTCCCACGCATGCGCACTCGCAGTCACCTAAAAACCATAAACACCACATTGAATGTGCAAATGTAAAACTGTGATCACAATATAAACTAAAGCCAATAAATTCTAAGAAGAAAAAAAAGTGTTGGAAATAACTGTTATGACCCAGATCTTAGCTAGTAAGTTGGAAATTAAGCTATGTAGTTCTACAAATCAAAAATCAGTTTCGTCATCATAAATCACAAATTTAATTAATCGAAAGTAATCTTTTTAAAGGGTTTGTGAGCAATAGAAAATCCTATTTTTTGCTTTGCATACATTTTAAACAGTATTCACGCAGAGAAGGGCAAGTACCAAAGAAAAATTACTTAAGTATAAGTACAAGTATCGAAGGCCTGAGTACTTCAGCGTAAGTACAAGTACCGTATATATGAAAAGTACTTGTAACTAAGTACTAAGATTATAAAAATTACTGAGTATTTTTTTAAAGTCTTTTTAAAGTACTTTTTTACAATCTTTGTAAGTTGGCAGTAATATAATGAAGTTTAAAGATATTAATAAATAAATATTTTTTGAAAAATATAATATGCATATTAGCCAGTGGCTACTATTTATAGTTTTTTTTAGTTTTTGGCGCTGCTCGTACAGAAAAACTTTCACCTCTCATTGGTACACTCATAAAAGCTATTAGAGGTCCGCCCAAGCACCCATTGTCGCCTTCAATAATGCATAAAAAATCTAAGGCAAATATTTGAAGTAAATTTCTAAGACAAAATTGAGGCGTTTCCTACATCAGGTCAAGGCATCGTCGATTTTATATTCAAGCGAGACTTTCCTGGTTTTTATTCTACCTGCCCAGTCTTGTTTGTATTTTACTAGTTGTCTAAGGCTCTGCCTGGACGCGTGAGTGCGACACATGCTTTGACAGTTCTTTGCGTGCTGTAAAACTCAACAAAAAAGGAGTTACGCTAGAAATTGTGTTTTTTTCTGCGAAGAGTTAAAAATACTTAAATAACAAGTAAAAAAGATAGACTAGATGAATGCCCGTATAAACTTACGTATGGTCACAGAACTATGCAAGTTTGATTTTAGAGGTGGTTTTTCGCATATATTTCTAGAACGGTTTGTCGCACAGAAAAAATGATTATAACCAATTTTATAGGATTTCGTATTCTGAAGATATTTTTAGTGCAATAAAAATATCTTGGATGATCGTTTTCAAAGTATACGTAAACAACCTAAATTTTTATATGGTAACACCAAGAAGGAGTTTCCCGATTTAGTCTGTTTTTGAAATTTCATTTGCTACTACAATGAAAACACCATGTACCAAATTTCAGCTCTCTGCGTCGACGCGTTCGCAGGCAGTATCCAAATATATATATAGTGGAAAACGACATATATGTATGTATGGCAACCCCACGAAGGGGCAACTGAGTTGTCCAATCTATTTTGCTCTACGATCATTATATCGAGGTGTTATAAGCGGAATGACAAACTTTAATATACCTTATAGATGTCATCTAGGGCGCTATAAAAATCTTGGTACTTAAGTACAAAACTAATTCTTAAGTACAAATAAATAGAAGCAAGTACTTGTGTTCAAGTAGTAAGTAGGGCATTTCAAAAGTATTGAGTAATAAGTCTTAAGTAACGAAAATGTACTATAAGTACTACTTAAGTCTTTTTTTACTTAAGTATTGCCATTGATTTAATACATATAGATATGCCACTAAATCAGTTACCTCTTCTTGACAGATGGCCGTGCATGTACCAAATTAGAAAACAGAGGTGAAATTCTTAACGTATGACTGAAACCATGTTTACAGATATATAGAAGAATATAAGAAAATAATTGTAAAATTGTCTTCGATAAAAAATGTTTTTTTTCTTCTTTCCTATCTAACAATGTATAGCAATGTGGAAAAAATATGTATTAAAGGAATTCAAAGGAACTTCAAGTTTTTTCTCAATAAATTTGCTTTTTATCAGATATTTGAGAAACTGATTTAATAATAGAGAAGTACGTCGTAATAGATTTTTGTGTTTCATTTTGTATTTCTTCTGTTCTACAAAAGCTTATTATTTAAATTAATACATATTTTATTTGACACATTATTTCAGTAACTTATTTATATTATAGGTACCTAAGTTCCTTAGGTAAATAAATAAATTATTTTCAAATTAGGAATGATATTCTAATTTCAAAATCGCGTCAATTTTGTAATGTCTCTTTTCAGCCAGCGCGTCAACAGCTTCGTTTCGTAGCAGCCAGTGGTACATCATTAAAAATTCTTACATATAGTACGAGAGCTAGCAACGTCACCATCTCAATAGGCATGCGGCCCATCTGGCTGGTGAGAGGGGTTGCGTTTACCTGCGTCTATTCCATTCCACAGGTGAACAAAGCAGTTTTCAAAATAATTTTAGTTCAATTTTTGTTCTTTTTTGTTAGTTTTTATAAACATTGAATAATATAAATTCATTATTCCCAGGCAGTTTCTTTGCTGCTAGTACTGTGCCAAACGCTTTTGTTTTCAATAAAAAAAAATGATTTTATTATGGCTGTAATTTTTATGCGAGCTAGTTTAGATATTGAAGGAACCACATGAAAATAATTTGCCAAGCAGAAATTTGGTTTATTGTCAATAGCCAAATCGATTGGAGTGTGATAGGGAATAAATGTGTCAGAGTACGGCCGACAAGACGTTGGTTTTTAACGAAAAAAAAACAAGACGTCTTGCACGGTGCCAGCAATGAGGAAAATGCCTGGAAATAGTGAATTTATATTGTTCGATGTTTATGAAAATAGATGAAAAAAAAGTCGAGCTTAAATCATTTTAAAGACTTGCAACGGAACGGGCACAGGTAAACGCAACCCCTCTCATCAGCCAAACGGACTGCATTGAGATACTGTAAGTAAAGGCATATAAAAAAACTAGCTGTTACGTACCTTTGTGGGGATGGCGGGTATTGTATCCAAAACACTTTTCTTTTAATATTTTGTTTTCTAATTTATTTCAATTCTTTTGTTTTCACCACAATTCTTGTTGTACAATTTTTTGTTGTCATAAATTTCTGATCTTTTAACTTTTTCTATTTTAACTTTTTTTTATTACTCAACCGAGACCCACATTCAAAACCACTCTTATCAATCACAATCGCCGTGTATCTTCCTATTCTGTAAAAACACTAGACTACTTTTATTCAAAAACTCGACTCTTAAATTCCATTTCTTTTGTTTTTTAATTGCCGTTACTCAAATTAGCAATCCCGCTCGTACGTAGAAACTTTTTTAATTTTACTCCGATTTTACGAGATTTAAAAAACAACTCGATGAACCGCCGTTATTCAAGTTTTAAAACCAACTCGGCTTTTGATCACTTTTGTCGCGATCAAGAGCCTTCGTTCAGGGTAAAAAATGCATAGTTGCATTTTCACCCTGAGAAAATTTTCATTTATTCTGGACTTGATTAAACAAGTCCAGAATATTTTTCGTTGGACGGAGGCTTGAAATTTGATGCTTTTATAAACATCAGCCACCGTCACGATGCCGAGCGCGTATACATACAATGTATTTTCGCGGCGTGCTCTTCTTATCGCCAAAGCTTTTTTGTGATATGTATGTACGTTCGCACATACATATTGCAATTTTCACGACAAATCGTACTGAAGGTACGATTTGTCTTTTGCTTTATTTTTTTTTAAATTAAATATTTCTACTGGCAAATTTTGCTGAAGGCAAAATTTGCCATGGGAATAATTTTGTTTCACTCTATGGAATGTGAAGAAAATTGCTGATGCAATTTTCTTCACTGATCGAGTAGATAAGCTAATCATGTTTTTAAGCATGAATAGCTTATTGAAAATTTATATGAATGCATTCTTTTAATTAAAAATTTTTTGTTACCCTTTTTCAGGTATGGTGTTAGATCTATAACAATCCTTCCCCCCGCAAAAAAGAGAGTTATTCTTTGGAGAGGAATAACTCTCGGGGTAAAGAGTTCGTTCCATTGAATATTTTTATTGATTTGGGACTCCTTATCTTGGGTTTTTGATTACATTTTCTTTTTGTTTGGATGTTGAATACTTTGTTGCGGTTATTTATTTCGGTGTACCGTTTGAAACAATCCGTCGCATTCGAGCGTAATCTTTTACCGTGGACACTTCGCGAAGTCGTTGTAAATTCTTTTCGTTTTCTTTTTTTTTGTGTGCACTATCATTGGAAAGACAGGATGTTGATCACCATAAGGGTGGAGCATCAACCGCCATACTATAGCCCTTCCGGGATCACCTCGATGGCGTATGGGATCACCATTGTTCATGTGAACCCTTCGTGGCGCGGTCCCATTCGCCTGATGCTTTTGAAGCGGGGGCATCGCCCTTTCACCGCCTGGAGCGCCCCGGCTGTGGCTGGGCCACATCACCGTACAATGATACCTCTATACCCGCATCGGGGGCAAGCTTGGGTTGCTGCAGGTAAGGGCTACTGTCCGCTCCTAAGATATTTATTTTTTATTTACTTATTATCTTGTTTTCAGGAGGAACCCTCGACATCATTGGGGAGTATGGGTTATGCGCCTGTTGCCATCCCATATTTAGCCCGGCAATAACTGCTATTGTGCGACGCCTTACGGCTACTCCACCCCCCCTGAAGCTGCCGCTGACCCAGGCCAACCGGCTGCGCTTGCTGTCGCTGCTCGGGAGGATGCCGCCGACCAGGACGAGGTTTAAGTGCGAGGCCACTCCACCATATCTCTTTTTTTTTTATATACTTCGCGTCAATCTATCCTGTCTCTCCTTCTTTTTTCTATTGCTTTTTTTAAAAAATAACATTTTGTATTTAGAAAAAATCAAAATAAAAAAATAATAATAATTTTAATCCTATGACCATTTCGTTGTTACCTAGTAGCCTGGTATTAATGTTTTTTTTTTTTTTCAACTGTTAATTTTATACATTTTTCTTTTTATATGCATTTTTTGTTCTCTTTAATTCCAACATTTCTACTACCTATTTTTATTCATTCTAACTTAACTTAATTTTAATACATTTTTTTCCTTTTGACACCTTAGGTCTGTTTTATTTCTGTTTATATTTTTACTACAATTTATTTTGTTTTTATGCTTTGTACATGTGTCCAGGTCTACTTTTTCTACAAGTTCTACTTTGATTTGGTGAGCCATGTGGACAGTGTCCGTGTTCCGTTTTTTAAACAATTTGGACTGATTTTGTTTTGGAGAGGCTTCTGGCTCGCCTTAAACTGGGTTGGGGAGCAGGAGTTCGCTCTTCTAAAGGAATTCCCTCTGATAAAACTTCGGGGTTACCTTGTGGTAGATTTCTCTGTTGTCTCATCTTGATGACAACAGGGTTAAGATATTTTACAGCCACAGCGATCATTATGGCCAGAACTAGTAGGCTCGTAAATGATAGAGAAGTTGTGGACAGGGTATGGGATTGTCTGCTTGATACCTTGTTACTATACTGGTCTAACTTGTGCTGGATATCTTCCAGCGAATGTGTGCCAGTATAGATTGATTTATGGATATCGTCCCCTGTTATGATTTCGGTTTGTACACTTTGATTTTGAGACTTGCGTAAAATTTCGGCTAGATTCAGGTTGAGTAATGAATGATTCAGCTCAGGAAATTGTTTAGGCTGAGTAATTTTGAGAGGGTGTTTATTTTCACCTGCGTACCTTAGTACCTTTTCCCCTATTTGCACCTGACATGGTTACGTTATCTCTAGTATCCCCTGCCCCCCTAATTTTGAGATGGCAAAGTGATCTCGACATGTTATATGTAGTACCGTGGAGGTAATAAACGAAAATAGCCACGCATTGGGCTTGTTTAACTTTATCAACATATCTTTTTGGGGAACTTGTACTCTAGACCTACACTTGGGCACTTCATTTAAAGGATTGTACAACACTTTCACTATACATTCATCTGAGGTTGTTGCCTTAATTATGGGGGTAATTAGTCGACCTATATATGTATTTTCCTCCAGGCTATGAGTGACTTTCTTGAAGCTTTTCATATCCTCGCCTTTTAATAAGAGGAATTCCTGTGTGCGAGCGCTATTTGCCACACAAGAGTATCCAGGGTCAGGGATTATGGAATAATTTGCTGGTTGTGGTACTGGGAAGCATCGGACTTGCCGTAGCCTCATTTTGGGGGAATCAAAAATTGGGAGAGTTATTCTCACCACCAATTTGTTCTGCATAAGGCGTAACTGGGCTCCTGCTGATTGGTACAGAATCGATAGGCAATTTTGGTCGTTTAGACATTTCGAAGTTGATTTACGATACACGTCCAGCAGATTTTTGGGAGACACGAGGAGTGGGTGAATATGGTTGCTTTTAGTGGCTATTATAATGTCAAGAAGGGCTTGTTGACGGTATTCGACTTCGATAATTTGGAGCAATAAGCTTGATATAATCTCTTGTCTTAGTTGCCTCCTGTGTAGGTCCTCGGTCACAGTATGCAGATCGTTAATCTGGTGTGCTATGTTTTGCTGACGATCCATTAACATAGCCAATGGTTTTTGAATCTGTTCCAAGGTAGTTTTAACCACACTTATTTGTTGTTTCTCTAGCTCAGCTAGGGCTTGTGTGTTCGATTCAATTTCATCTAAGCGGCTGTATATCTCCTTCTCGTTATTACTATCCATGGTACCAAATAAATAGTGCATAGCATTGCCTATTCCGTCGAATAGTGATCTGGCCTTACGCCTTCCTGGAACTAATTCCTTAATGGTTCTCGTGCGCTTTTGTACGCTATCTATTATAGCGTGTATGTGTAGTTGTTGCACGTTGCACAGGTCTTCTTTGTCCGTGATATTTATGCAGAGTTTATGCACCAAATATTCTGCATGTTGCGTTAGTTTTATCTGCGTGTCTAACTCATCCAAGTCTATCTCAGTGAGAACATTCCAAGTGTTGTGATACACCATGAGGCTTCCTAGATCCTCGAAAAATATGCCCGAGCTATTTAGCTTGGTTATAGCATAGGGTTTGTCGGCGATTTCTCCTGTCACGTACTGGATGAGGATGGCAATTGTAATAATTTGTAGCGCCATTTCAGTGGACAATTCGGAGGATGAAAATATTCCTTTAAGTATGACTTTACATATTTCGTGCCGTTATTAGACCAGGCAGTGAAGTGGCTCCACCGCAAGTGTTCCTGAGAGCCGTTAAAATGGGATTAATTTGAAACAAACAGAGTAGGAATTTGAGTCAACCTGGTTCTGTGACAACATGTTTATTTCATTCGAAGTATGGTTTTAGATGGTTGTTATGTACCGTTACAATACGCTTACCAATTTTTATTGTGGTGTTCACTCCACTTGGTATAGCAGTTACCTGATAAGGTTCTACCCAGATTTGGGAAAGCTTATGTTTCCTGCTTTCGTTTTTAATGAGGACCTTATCTCCTACATGGAAAGTTAGGGGCCGTACTGTATTATCGTAGTACCCCTTTGAGCGCTGTTTACTTGCCAATAAGTTCTTTCTTGCCGTGGCATATGATTTTTGGAGCTTATACTTCAGTATATGATAATAGCTCTCATGATTGTAAACGGGCTCGGGATCCCGTTTTAAATTTGATGAGACATCCGCTGTGAAGCCGTATAGGCAGTCCTTTGGGGTAAGTTTAGTACCCTCGTGTACACTATTGTTATACACGAATGCAGCGGTTCGTAGGTATTGGTCCCATGTTTTGGGACTTTCATCTTCGATTGTTCGCAGGTATTCAATCAGTGGTCTGTGGGCACGCTCTAGTGCTCCGTTAGACTGTGGGTGGTATGCCGAAGTCTGTAACTTCTTTACCTTTAGAAGCTTACATACTCTTTTGAATAATTCACTCAGGAAATTTGTTCCCTGATCGGTGAGTATTCTTTTGGGAATGCGATAGCGCGTAACGATTTCATCAAAGAAAACATGCGCTACTGTGACTGCTTCTGCATTAGGTATTGCATACCAGTCGACAAATTTTGTTAAATTATCTTGGAAGGTCAAGATATATTTGTTACCTGATGTGGTCTCTTCTAATGGACCTACAATATCGAGGTAAACTTTGTCGAACGGTTGCTCTGCGATGTCCGTGATAACCATTGGCATTTTATATTGTGGAGATGCTTTCATCATCTGGCACTTTGGGCATTTTTTAATGTATTTTTTAATATCGCTAAGCATGTGTCTCCACCAATACTTGCGTCTTATGCGTTTGTAAGTTTTTATGACACCTTGATGGCTCGTGATAACTTCGGGTGTCTTGCCAGTACTTACTTTTTGATCAAGCGATGCTGGGTTTAGTGTTTCCGCCTCAGTGTGTTGCATTTCGTTTTGGTCCGCTTTCGTGTGCTCTTCTGTCTTCACACTGGAGCTATTTAATGTCTCTTGAGCCTTTTGCTTCTGAGCTCGAGTCACGACGAAACAATGAGCGGATTTCTTCTTTCTATTATTATTTGTGGAATTGTTTTCCTCCACATCTGAGTCCATCGTGTGGTGGACTAGGGCTCCTACCGTTAAGGTATTGCCTAAACTATCTTCTTTTAATGCTTGAGGGATGCGACTTAGTGCATCGGCATTAGTGTTGTACTTCCCTGGTTTATATTCGATGTTGTAATCGAATTCAGATAATTTGTGGTGAAATCTCACCAAACGGGAAGTAGGGTCTTTCACATTGAAGACACCTTTGAGAGGTTTATGGTCAGTATAGACCGTGAATTTCCGGCCTTGAAGATAGCACCTGAAATTCTTGGTAGCCCAGACAATAGCCAATAACTCTTTCTCTATAGTAGAGTAATTTCTTTCGGCTTTGTTTAATGTGCGGCTTGCATAGGAAATGGGCTGGTCCTTTCCGACTTCTCCTTGAGAAAGAGCAGCTCCTAGAGCGTCGTTACTTGCGTCCGTAGTGAGATTAAAAGATTTCCAAAAATCGGGGTAAATTAAAAGTGGTGGAGAAATTAAAGCGTTTTTTATGCTTTGAATACTTCTTGGCATTTCTCTGTCCAAGTGAATTTTACATTCTTTCGGAGTAAATTTGTGATTGGACGTACAATTTTGGAGAAGTCTGGAATGAATTTCCTGTAGTAATTGGCGAGTCCTAAAAATGACTGAACTTGCCTTACTGTTCTTGGAACAGGAAATGTTTGGACGCAGGCCGTCTTACTTGGGTCTGGTAGGGCTCCTTCGCTAGAACATTTATGTCCTAGGTAAACAACTTCTCTTCTTAGAAACTGGCACTTTCTGGCTGCAGTTTTAAGTTGTTTTCTCTCAACTTATTGAAGACTTTTCTCAACTTTTCGTTGTGGTCGTTTAAATTTTTACCATAGATGACAATGCCATCTAGGTAGACAAAACATTCGAGGCCTTGTAGGCCTGTTAGGACGAAATTCATTAGTCGTTGAAATGAGGCGGGGGCTCCTTTGAACCCGAATGGCATACGCTTGAACTCGTAGTGCCCATAACTTGTGCTGAAAGCAGTCTTATGTCGATCTTTTTTGTCGACAAGGACTTGGTGATAGCCGTTGGCCAAATCGAGTGTGGTGAAATACCTTGCGTGACCTAGTTGGTCGAGAATATCCTCGATTCGGGGTAGCTGGAATGCATCTCCAATTGTCTTTTCGTTCAATTTACGAAAATCGACAATGACGCGCACCCTTTTTTCACCGTCAGGTCCCGCTTTCTCGGGGACAACTAGTAGAGGTGAATTCCAAGGGCTTTTACTAGACTGGACTATCCCGCTGTCTAGCATTTATTTTAGCTGCTCGTTAATGACTTTCCGCTGTGTTTCAGGTAAGCGGTACATTTTTTGATTGATTGGTGCTTGATCTTGCACCAATGGAATATTATGCGTTATCGCATTTGTATAGGTGAGTTTGTCACCTTTGAGGAAGAAGATATCGTTATACTCTTCGCAGAGTTCTGATATCGAAATTTTTTCTTCCGCGGTTAAATTAGGGTCTAGGCTGAGTTCTTGCTCTAGCCTAGAAATACGCGGGTATTGTTTTGGGTCGTCCGAAATCTCATTATCCGGGTATAGATATCGTACATGTTGTAATATTGCCGTTTTGTCGGCTGAACCTTCGTTTGACTTACTCCTTCTTTTAGGTTTTTGACCTGTAAATAGATGAGGCTTCTGTGATTCCTTTCGAGGCTTTATTTCGTTGTTCTTAGTAATTGGCAGGGTATTTGCTTCCTGCTTTGTTGACGGCTGAGTTTGGTACACCTGTGTGGTCTTTGCCTTAGGTTGTGTGGGATACTCATGCGCGTCAATGCTACTGCTTTTTGACCAGGTAGAATGTTTTGTGTTTTGTGACGGTGGAGTAATATGCACCTTTAATATAGGCTTTAGCGACTCGCTACCGTTCTTATATGGCCGTTGTTTGTTTAAGAGTGATTTATGCCTCGGGATTTTGGACGGAAGAGTTATATGCACCTTTTTGGCAGGCTTTAGGCACTCAGTTCCGTCTCTTGGGTTGTTTGATATTGCCTCTAAATTTGGTAGTGGAATGTGTGTTCTTTTGTGGTCTTTTGTGTGTGTTAATGGGACTATGATGTAGTCGTTTATTGGAAATAGCTGTAACTTTAAGCTATGTATGACTACTTGATGACTGTTAGCGTTGAGAATACTGACCAGCACTAATTCTTCTCCAGATGACAGCAAACTGTTTGCCAAGAAGACTCCATCGCTTATCTCTTGTGATAAACAGAGCATTTCTTCTTGAGTTTGTAACGGGACTGGGGCAACAATTTGAGAGCGCGCAGGTATGCAGATTGGTTCCTTAAAGGTAACCAATTGCCGCCTGATTTCATCGGTCTCTTGTTCGCCCAGACAGCCTTTTTCACATTCCTTGGGCTCTTTTGGAGCTTGACAGCCAGGTTTTCTCGTTTGAGAAGCCTTGAAGACACTGCAGGTGGATAGTTCAGCCTGTTTAGACTCTACCTCTTCTACAAGTGTTCTTACTTCGACTGCTTTTTCAGAATGTGGCTTGTCCGTTTCAAAATCTAATGGCAAAAGCAAATTCGTCTGGATTAGTTTCCGGGCGAGGAAACCTTAGTGCCTTATTAGGACCCTCAACGTTACAGTTTTTTGCTAGGAAATCATTTCCTAGAAGTCCATCATCGGAAATGCCAGGCAAGTTCTTTACGACTTGAAACTTGCAGGGAATTTTGTTTTTGAAAACGAAGTTTCCCTGGCAATTTCCCAGCGTCTTTCCGGTACCAAATGGGGTCTGAAGTGTACATGCCTCATTGTGGTTAATTTCTTTGAGATCTTTTAATGACCTTTTCTTTATTATACTAACCTCAGCGCCTGTGTCTACTACTAGTTTAGTTTGGCCGTTCAGGCCAATGTCTAAGGGAAGTTTTACTGTAGCGACACTGGAATCGGGCTGCTGAGGGGACCCTATTTTATTAGATGAGGGATTTATAGTCGAGCCGGGGAGTTTTGGGTCGACTGTACGTCGTTTCCCTGACTCCGGGCTTCCCATTTACGTTTTTGTTGGCAGTTATTTACTGCATGTCCAGAACGACCACAAAATTCGCACTTTTTACGCACGTTATAGACTCTGGAATTGTTATTGGGATTCTGCGGCTCTCTAGGGCGTTGATTCGATGGTCCACCATTGTTGCTTGATCTTTGAATATTGTTGTTGTTCCTCCTGCAGTCACGTATATCGTGGTTGTATATTTTGCAGTTCACACAGTACGGAGTATTTTTACGTTTGAGGCAATCTGCGTATGTATGGCCTCTTAAATTACAAAAACTACAAGTAATTTTATTTAAATAATTATTTTTATTGTTTACATTAAAATTTCTATTTGATGATTTTGGCTCCTGTTTTATATTTGCCTGTGGGAACTGTGATGGAAATGTACTGGTGCTTGCATTTGTGGGCACACTGTTTTGCCAGGTATCCTGTGCGAATGGTATTATGCCTTGATTATATATGGGGTGATTTGCAGGCGAATTATTTAGAATCCCTTGCGGATTACTTATCACAGGTGCATTTGTTGACTGTGGTATTGTGCTCTGCACTGTACTGAATTGAAAGTGCCCTGGAGGTTGCAGAAATAGAGCACTTTGCTGGAGACGCTCCATGTCAAGCGCTCTTTGTACGAGGTCATCCACCGTGCCGTCTGTCATGGTCAGAAGGTATTGGCACATATACGGGTTATTGACTCCTGTTTTTAGTGCGTTTTTAGCGAAGTCTTCTAGCTGTGTTTTCACAGCGGGGGCTGCTGTAGCGCCATATTTGGACTCTGCTGCTTCATTACAGAGTGCCAGCATTTGTTTTACTCATGCCGTGAAGGCTGTGAGATTTTCCAAAGGATACTGCCTTGTAGTGATTAATTAATTTACCAGTTCCTGATAAGTTTCCCTAGGCAGGTAGGTACGATTTAGCCGTTCTTCTACCTCTTTGAAAGTAGTAGGCATATTTGAGGCAAAAAGCTGGTAAGCTTCCCCTCGAAGTCTGGTGGGGAAGATTTGCAAAAATGCCGATAGTTCCTCCACCGAAATGCACTGGATTACCTGCCTGCAGCATCCTAGGAAAGTTTGGAGCTCCAGGCTCAATTTTGGGTGCTGCTCTCCCGAGAATAGGGGAACGAGCTGGGCAGTTAGCTTGGCGATTTTCGCGTAATCAGCCATGTTTATATCGGGGATTCTGAAGCTAAAGTTTGACACTTTTTGGGAGCTAGTTTCTTCTATGCTGGTTTCCAAAAGGGAGTCGCCCAGCCAATTCAATAGGATTTCACTCACGGTGGAATCACTGACACTGTCTTCAATGGCACCTTCTCTTAATTCTACACTATTATTTGTAATTTCTGTTTCGAGAGAGTGCGAGAGTTCCCCAAACTGCTTTAAGCTTTCTTTAAATTTTTCTGTACTTTCTTTGAATTGCGCGATTTGCTCAAGACGCCGTTCACGGGTCTTTTTGAGCTGTTTATCGATAGAATCGCACTGTATAACAGAAAGTTCGGAGGAGTCTCGCACTTTCCTCTCTAGATATTTTAAATAATTTTCTAAATTTAAATTAGAAGGTCTTACTTGTGGGGGACCTGTAAGGATTGTCCCACTCCTGAGTGTTACTCCTGGTGCTGTTGAATTTTTTGGGGGTGTTTGATTAGCAACCTCTGTTGCAGATGTTGCTCCCTCGTTGCCTCCTTCGTACCGGGACGGATCTTCCTGTGCCTCGCCCGGTGAGGAAGATTGTTGTGGAGTTGGTGGAATTGGTGAGATTTCCGGCGGCGTCTCGTGGTGCGAGCTTTCCTCGCTCATGGACCACCGTATGTAGAATTTGCAGCTAGGGGGGCTTCTGCCGTCTTAGTTCCCTTGGTTCAAATTGAGAGGGGGGCTTATTGCCTTCTTCGAGGTCCCTCTCAATTCAGGATCGCTGGTTTTTGTGATTGAAGTTATTTTGCTGCCGGGGGGGGCCCGTGGCCTTCTTAAATTCCCCTGGATAAAAGCTGAAAGGGGAGCGCGTTGCCTACTTCGAAGTCCCTTTCAGCTCCGGATCGCAGATTGTCGGTTGAGGATTCTTCCTTCAAGTTTCGCGTTGGAATTTTCGGCTATGGACGTCTTATGTTCCTGGGCTGGGATGAAGCCCGCTATTGTCCCACGTTGGCACTTTGTGCTTTGATGAGGGGGTGGCTGCGTGTTTTTCAAACAGAGGCAGTTAAAGCTGTCCGACCCCGAGCGTTGGGAGCCGACTAGATCGAAATACTCCTGAAGCCAGACTCAACTTCAGGCGAAGGGTAGGGTGTCTTGCCCAGTATTCGATTTCGTCCTCAACTCCTTTTGATTCGTAGGATAGAGGGTTTTCGAGCACTTATACTTTTCCTACCGGCTGCGCCAATTGTTATGTACCTTTTTGGGACTGGCAGAATTTGTATCCAAACACTGTTTTCTCTGTTTTCACTGTTGTAATCTTTTTATTATTTCTTATTAAAATTTCCCTCAGTTTATGGACACTGGATTTTACAATTTTTCTATGTTTGTTTAATCTACTAATTTTTAAATTACACACCTCTTAATTAGCTTTTCTTTCCGCGCACTTCCGATTTACATCTCTTAACTACTTACATTCACCGCGAGCGACCAAGATTTTTTCTCAAAAACGTTTTAACCTTTCCTTCTTATTATTATTACACATGTTCTTTTTACACAACTCCCCCTTTTTTTTTTTTTATTCGATTAGCCCGCCGAACCAACCGTTGTCGATTTTTGCTTTTTTCTTTAAAAAAAATCACCCGCTCTTGTTTTTTAAGGTCGACTCCTCGTTCAAGTTTTGGATCACAACCCGGTCTTGTTATCAAATTCGACTTCGTCTTTATAAAATCTTACTGCCGCGTTCTCCACGAGATTTAAAAACCAACTCGATGAACCGCCGTTATTCAAGTTTTAAAACCAACTCGGCTCTTGATCACCTTTGTCGCGATCAAGAGCCTTCGTTCAGGGTAAAAAATGCATAGTTGCATTTTCACCCTGAGAAAATTTTCATTTATTCTGGACTTGATTAAACAAGTCCAGAATATTTTTCGTTGGACGGAGGCTTGAAATTTGATGCTTTTATAAACATCAGCCACCGTCACGATGCCGCGCGCGTATACATACAATGTATTTTCGCGGCGTGCTCTTCTTATCGCCAAAGCTTTTTTGTGATATGTATGTACGTTCGCACATACATATTGCAATTTTCACGACAAATCGTACTGAAGGTACGATTTGTCTTTTGCTTTATTTTTTTTAAATTAAATATTTCTACTGGCAAATTTTGCTGAAGGCAAAATTTGCCATGGGAATAATTTTGTTTCACTCTATGGAATGTGAAGAAAATTGCTGATGCAATTTTCTTCACTGATCGAGTAGATAAGCTAATCATGTTTTTAAGCATGAATAGCTTATTGAAAATTTATATGAATGCATTCTTTTAATTAAAAATTTTTTGTTACCCTTTTTCAGGTATGGTGTTAGATCTATAACATAGCCGAATAAAGTAATTTCTCGAAAACGTTGCTATCTCTCAGACTATTCAGTTCACATCGAAATTAAACGATATTTTTTTAAATGACGTCCTAAGGGAACAAATTTTCGTTGAGAATTGGTTTGAAAATAGGTTTGAGAATTGGCTAAGAAAGAGCTAAACTCTTAAAGGGTTACAAATAGCACATAATATGGTGTAATAGGTAAAATTAAAGAGGAGACTCTACAGTTTACAGTTTTTATAAAAAAGAGTTATGTGAATGACCTTTTTGCAAAAATAATGGAGGTCAAAATAAAAAAAAGGTAAGAAAATCCGAAATATTTAGTTTAGACAACCATAATTCTTTATGGCAGAGGTGTATCGGGCTGGTTGAGCAGTCGTTGAAAGGGCCATGGAGCTCTGCATACGATAAGTTCTTAACTGTGAACGTACTCCCTGTATTTTTAACATACAGGGCGTTTCGTGAAAAAGTATAATTTTTTCTTAATCACCCTGTAACTCCTAAACGGTTGATATTGCCCCCTCCCTCCCCCCCCCCCCCTGCCGTACAATTTTTGGTTCGTCTATGTGAGTACTATCTACTCGTGCTCTATTGACCTCCTACGGGGGAACATCCTGTATATCTTTACGATAAAATTCCTGTATAATATGGCTCTGTGAATGGGGACTCCACAGTCGGTAAATACCCACTTTTGAAATTCTAATTTCAAGAACTCCGCGATAATAAACATATTTTACGTAAAAAACTTCGCAGAAGAATATGTTTATTGCTGTTTCCTCTTCAACTTCATACAATCTGCACATTTCGTCGCTGGTAGTGATTGTGTGCAGATTCTTTTTAATCCGAAAGAGTCCCGTTAAATGTTAGAAGCCACACTTGATTCCTTTCTAGATCTAGTAGCTCAGAAGTTCTTCTCCTGAAATAATTCTCCACATATAATTTTGAATGCATACAGGCAGCTATCAGTATTCAGTGGAGTTTAACTTGGTTCTTCAACCATCCTATTAACTTGTCTTTACAACCGCCGTGCCGCCAAAAAACCACTCGGATGTTTTCCTATCTAGTTGGCTCCCTTTCCCGTTGTCTGCGATATTGCTGTGTACAGGCATCCATATTAGAGCAAATAAATTGGAGTGCGTTTATTTAATTAACTCCAGCACGCAGTCCGAAATTAGTTTGAAGTTGAATCTATTTGACTGAAGAGCCAGTAATGCAGCTCTGAAGTCAGAAAGGATAATTTAGATATTTTTGTTTCTGTGGGCTCTCTTGATATTTTCCTTAATTTTTAGCTTAATTGCATGAATTTCTGCTTAGAAGGCTATGATAGTTTCATCGAGACTAGTATATATGTCGACCCGAGGTCTTAAACTATATCCTCCTGCCCCCTTTTGCTTTGAAGCCATACGTAAATTAAAAGAATATTCTATCTAGGATCAGGCGTTGCAAGCACTTGAATCAATCCAACTTTATTAGATCGTTCTCGGCAACCAATAATGCATAAGAATTCTGAAGAAAAATTTCCGGCAATTTATAAGAGATAAGTAAAAAAACTAGTATTGGTCTAAGACCAATTCTTATGATACCCTAGGAATGCTCGTTTGTAATTTCGCATGGTCACCTATCTCCGCAAATTTGATATTTGAAGTGGTTTTTGAATATATCTCTAGAACGGTTCGTCAAACAGCAAAAATGATTATAACCAATTGTATAGGATTTCATATTCTGAAGAACTTTTCAGTAAATTAAAACCGTATAGGACTGATCGTTTTCACAGGATACGTAAAAATTCTAAATTTTTATATGACAACACCAAGAACGGGTTGCCCGAATTAATCCATTTTTGAAATTATATTTACTATTTTTATGAAACACTATGTACAAAATTTCAGCTCTCTACGTTGGCGCGTTCTCAGGTAGTGTCCAAATATTTATTGAAAAATTAAATTTTTGTAATGCAACCTTACGTAGGGGTTACCCGATTTGTCCCATATTCGAACTTAATTTTACTTTTTTTTTAAGTCCATGTGCAAAATTTCAGCCTTCTAAGTACACAAGCTCTCGAGTTATCGTGAGGACGGGCATGCAAAAATCAAAAGAACTTTTAATTTTATGCATGGGGTCCAACCCATTATGCTCTACCATCATTATTTCTAGGTGCTACAAACGAAGTAACAAACTTAGTATACCTACCTACCCTTTAGATTAGATTTCATCTAGGGTATAAAAACAAATAATGTTTGTTACGCTCATAAGGTATTGTTTTCTGTATACCGCGGTCCGAGCCCAAAAATTCTAAGAAATTACATCAAGCGAAACAAATTGCTTGGGGAAAAATATTTCAAACTATTGACAAAAAGTCAATGAACAAGTAAACAACCAGATGCGAATTGTCAGATTGCAGAAAAATTTCTTGGAAGCCCTCGGTGCCTAGATAAGAATTTTATCTGTTCTGGAACTTTCTGCTGCGATAGCGCAGCATGAGATTCTTTTCACTTAAGAGGAGTCAATACCAAGATTTGCAAGTTTCATACAATTTTCAATGCGAATTTCTGGCAAACTATTTGTACCAGAATATAGAAATATATCTTAAATTAAAGGTAACGAAGAGGTCTAGTAAATAACGTCGGGAAAAATAAAAAAAATTGTGTTAGAATGGAGATATTAACTCGGAAACTTGTAAAAATAGTAAAAACTGAAGTTTTTTAAATCAAATTCCTGTTAGTAGGTATTCGAATTTCTTTAGATTGTGACTATTTTAGAAAGATAAAGAGATCTAGCAAATAACGTCGAGTTTTGTCATTTTAGTGTCGCTTTTTTCAATTATTTGACTCTAATAGTACTTGTTTTTTCTCCCGATATTTCACCGAAGAGAAATTGCAATATTTCGTTGGAAGTGATTGAAATACAAAGCAAAATAGTATATTTCACAATCATGTGCAAGAAAAACTTAGGAGAGTCAATTTTCTTTAAAAATTTTCAATTTCTTTCAACCGCAAATTTCATTTTTCGTCTTAAATTGTCGCATGTTGAGTTTCTGTCTTTTACGCTAGATGTCTCTAATATGACTTCTGGTCTAGGTCTAGGCTCATTTTATATGCATTTTCTCACTATCAGGGCACAAACCCACGTATAGTAAATTTTATTGTCTACAGGCTCGCTGGTTTCTAAATTGGAATTGCTCAGTACTGACTCCTCTTAAATCATTTATCATGCACGTTTACCAAATCATTCAAATCAACTTGATACGAATTAATAATTGATACGAATTAACTAATAAGTTAATGGTAGCTAGTGAGTAGCTGTGTTTTTGCTTTGCTCTGCATCACCGATATTTTTGCCAGTCTCTATATTTCAACTGTGTGTGCTGATTAAATTTATTATTTAACGTTTTGTTTTTCGACCGGTGCTCATGAGTGAAAAGAACGGCGGTACTGCTAAAAATTCCTCTAAACAATTAAAGCAAAAAGGTAGATCTAATTCTCTAAGTGTGTCTCCGGCTACAACACGAAGTGCGAGTAAAACGGTAAACATTCCTGTGAGTGCAACTAATAATTCATCAGACATGGAAGGTCGTTTACTGCAAAAATTAAGTGAAATGCTTGAACTTCTTGAGCTGAAATTATCAAGGAAAATAGATGATGCAGTATCCTCAATTAATACCAGGCTGTCTAATTTCGAGTCTCAGACTAACGAACTTAATAAAAAAGTTGCGGACATGCAAGCTAAGTATGACGCTTTCGTTAATATGTGTGAAGATAATTGTCGCCGTGAAAGATTGAGTGACATAATCATAAGAGGTATTCCTCCAAAAGAAGCCGAGCGACCGTTAAAAATTTTATTGAACATCGCCTCTGTTATTGGTCATCAGCTGTCCCCTTATGCTGATGCCTTTCGCATAAAAAAGAAAATAGCGGCATCTGATTCGAGTGTATCCAATTCATCCAATGCTTACCCAATTGTTGCACGGTTCTCATGTCTAGCTGAACAAAAATCTTTTTTATACGCTTACAAAAAATTTGGTCGCATAAAATTAAGCAGTCTGGATGGTTTTGTTGCTGATAGCCCGTTGTATTGCAATGAAAGTCTGACACCACGAAATGCTCATTTGCTGCGGGAGGCTCTTCAATTACGTAGATCGGGAAAATTATTCTCTGTTATGACCCAGAATGGTTTTGTGTTTCATAAGATACGTAAGACTGATCGGTATACCAAGGTCACTGACCGTCGACAACTTGGGGAGTTTTCTCAGGCTAATTCCGATTTGTTTACGGCACATAATTAATTATTAATAATTCATTATTTAGATGAACAGGGCATGTGTATGCCATTTTGCAGAGCAGCATTGTATTTTCTCTTTGCTATGAATAATATCTTTTTGTTTTGGATTGCTATTATAAGCTTATCTTTTTTCGAATTAAGTGTAGTATTAGATCTTTTAGTATTTTGTAAGTTTTTTGAATTAGTTGTAGTATTCATCATAATTACTATTGCTCTTATTTCTGAACTTCCTTTTCTAATTTTCTTTTACATAGTAATAGTTGCTATTCTAATTCTAGTGTCCTTATGTTGTACATTGTACTTATTCTTCTTTCGTGAGCGCAATTTTATTCTTGGTAGTGCATGTACTGTTGTTCACCTCTTTTTTCCGATTATTTTATTTTGTGGTGGCTTCTTGAGTGCTTCAGTCCCTGAGCCTTGCGATGTTGGGGGGTGATTCTTATTCTTCGTGGAACGGAGTTCGAACCCTTCTGGAAATATTTTGTAACCAGAGCAGTGGATTTAACATCTGTACACTGAATGCTCGTAGCATCCGTACTAAGATTGATGAGCTCTGTGACTTGTTTAGTGGCACAAAATTGCATGCGATTTTCATTAGTGAGACATGGCTAAGGCATGATATCCCGTCTTCAACAATTTCAATCCCTGGTTTCACTGTTTTACGTAACGACCGTGATTCTCGCGTTGGAGGAGGTGTAGCAATTTATGTTGTTGATACTTTGAAAACCAGAGTGATTGCGCTTTCTAATGGTGGCCCCCTTGAGTTCATTTGTGTGGAGGTTGATCTGGGATTAGACAAATGTGTTCTGTGTTCAGTATATTGTCCTCCCAATTCTTTTAATGACAGTACAGCTCAGGAATTTGCTAATCTAATGGCGATAATCACTGTGAAGTATTCGCATGTTATCATTGGAGGCGATTTTAATGTGAATGTTTTGAACAGTAGTAGTGCCTCGAGCTCCTTTTTATTTTTAATGCAATCCCTGCATATGAATTTGGTTAATGAACTTCCTACGTATCATAATTCGATGAACCCATCGCAATTAGATCTTTTGTTTGCATCTGACCCGACATTAGTTCTGTTCCAGAATCAACTCACCCCACCAAGCATACTCGACCATGATGTCTTATTCCTTACGTACGATATTAAAATGCAGCATAACATCGCGACCATTCTTTATCGTGACTATTCTAGGGTAAATATAGAAGCATTACATGATGAATGTAACTCATTGCCTTGGCAGAATATCCAATCATTCGCTGATGTAAATGACAAAGTGGAATTTCTAAATTATTTACTTCTTGGGCTTTTTGATAAGTTCATTCCCCTCCGTAGGAAGAAAGTCACGAGTAAAAGCCGTCCTTGGTTCACTTCAGAAATAAGATCACTGATTGCTGAACGTGATTATCTTTTTCAGCAATTTCGGAGTCTCAGGACGGCCGCTAGCCAACGTGCATATAAAGCTGTTAGAAATCGTGTGAACAGCAAAATACGATTTGCTAAGCGGTCTTTCTATGCACATAGATTTAATCCTAACTTAAATGCCAAGAAATTATGGTTTAACCTACGCAAAGCGGGAGTATATGGTTCTGTACAACCTATATGCGATTTTCATCCTGACGATCTCAATAAGCACTTTGCGCTTACTCGATTACCGGACCCTTGTTTAAGAGTAGATGCACTGCTATCTTCCTCTGATAATTCAATCGATGGGTTCAGTTTTCGCTGCGTGGATGATGATGAAGTTTTTAAGGCTTTTCTATCCATCAAATCTGTGGCCTCTGGTGCTGATAATATCTCGCCGAAATTTCTCAAACTCATCTTGCCCTGGATCATTTGGCCAATGCAGCACATATTCAATATGTGCCTCACAATGTCTATTTTTCCAGTTTCTTGGAAGATTGCTAATGTAGTACCAATTCCAAAAATACCTTCTCACAAAGACTTGTCAGACTTTCGGCCCATTAGTTTGTTGTGCTTCCTTTCAAAAGTATTTGAAAAATTAATCTATAATCAAATAAATGAATATCTGACTGCGTTTAATTTGTTGAGTGCTTGGCAATCTGGTTTTCGGGCTGGCCATAGCTGTGAGACTGCACTTCTTAAGGTGACCACCGATATCCGCCACGCAATGGATATTGACGAAGTCAGTGTATTAACTCTTTTAGATTTCTCAAAGGCGTTTGACAGTGTAAACCATACTATGTTATTACAGAAGCTTTCGTCTCACTTTAGATTCTCTAAATCAGCTCTTCTTTTAATCCAAAACTTTCTTGTTGGAAGATCCCAAACGGTCACAATAAATCAGCAGGTATCTTCGAATGTTCTACATCTCATGTCGGGTGTTCCTCAAGGATCGATACTGGGTCCCTTATTGTTCAGTCTGTTCATCAATGACTTACCACTCGTTGTAAAAGATGTCAGCATTCATCTGTACGCGGATGACGTTCAAATCTACCTGAGCCGTCCAATCGGTCTAATTGAAGACTGCATTGAACGAATCAACTGTGACCTAAAGAGAATCCATGATTGGTCTCTTAAGAATTGTCTTTGCCTAAATGCAGGGAAGTCTCAAGTCATAGCGTTCCATTCTCGTATTAATGACTTTACCTCATTCCCCAATATTACGTTGAATGGTATGTCCCTGCCGTATATGGACAGGGTACGTGATTTAGGTATACTTCTCAGTTCAAGGATGAAATGCTGTGACAATATTAGTACCAACATATCTAAAATATATGCTGGACTTCGGCGACTGTGGCTATCTTCTAGTATTCTTCCAACTAGTTTACGTCTGAGACTTGTGAAAACTCTATTACTTCCGTACTTTACTAATGGCAGCCTGGTCTTTGGGTCACTCGACTCCTGCTGTAGGCGGAAAATAAATATAGCTTTTAATGACTGTCTCAGATTTGTCTTCGGTCTCAGAAGGTATGACCATGTCTCCCATTTACAGGATTCGCTTCTCAGCTGCTCTCTTGAAGTCTTCTTGAAACGTAGATTGCTTCTATTTCTTTTTAAAGTTCTTCATACAACTCAGCCGACTTATCTGTATGAACATGTCACATTTTTTAATTCTGATAGAGGTCTGAAAATATTGTTGCCGCGTTTTCGTACACTTGTTTTTGAGCGTTCTTACTTCGTTCTAGCTATAAGATTGTGGAACGCCCTTCCGGCTCGCATTCAGCGGGAGGGTTCTTTTGGAGCTTTTAAGAGGCTACTTATTCAACACCTAGTATAAGGTTGAATGGATATGGTGTGTACTGCATCAGAATGTTTTGCGCTTAACGTCTTTTTTTTTTATATATATAACATCTTTTTCTTTTATACAATGCAACTGTAATTATATATGTAAGTTATATATATATATTTGTTTTTTATTTTTATTTTTCTTCTTCATTTGTAATGTAAGCTAATATAGTTTTCTACTTTATTTTTCTCTTATTATAGCTTATTTGTAGTGTTAGTGTATTTCCTAGTTTTTAATCTAAAATCCTGATTATCTAGTGGTACAGTTTTATAAGATCGGATTAAGCATCTTAATGTACCCTTAAATTGAGTAAATAAAAATTGAATTGAATTGAATTGAAATCCTTTAAATTTCTTTATTACAGATTTTTTCAACATTTCTACACATCATTAGGTAAAGAAAGACGGAAAAAACATAATTACATTAGATTCTTTGCTGTGATATGGCGCTATTTATTATCGAAGACAACTTATTATCCGCATATTCGCCAAGTTTTGCTAGCAGATGGCGGACCTTTTTGTGAGCAGATGATAAATTACTATAGTGGTGGCTCTGTGAGAAGAAATAACAACATCTTGTGCGCGGCCGGCTGTAGCGTGTCTATATGTATAAAATCAATGGTATTGCCCAGCTCTGTATTCACGCCAGGTGTAATTATGTCTCACGTGATGATTTTCAGATTATAATTTAATGGTCGCTGCGGTGAATTGTTGATCGCTGAAGTCGATGAACCTTTCTTAATAGGTCATTTTATATTATATGATACTGTATTGATTTTGTTATTGATGGCATATCATCAATTTAATTATAAATATCCGGCAATTAATAAATGATTATCCATTTTTTTTTCAAAGGTAGCATTGCGGTGTTTTTATTTCATATCAAGGCACTTAGTACTGGGTATAATTATCCTATCAGCCAATTCTAATTAATTTTATAGTATCGATACAAGTATCGGTATACTATATTTCAGCGCTCTAGCTTTATGTATCTAGTTCTACTCCCAAATAAACAAAAGAGTTTTAATTCAACAGTAACTATAAGCTTTCGCTACCGAGATAGATGTATGCAACTTGATTTGTTCCTGTTTTCACGTATAGAGGTGTATTTCAAACAGGTATAACTATGACCATCTAACGAGGAAATAACTACATAAAGTTGCGACAAATATATGTATAATATATAAACAAAGGTAATATAGGTCAAGTGATTAATTAATTATGTAAGAAGCTATCGAGACCAATTATCAGATCTCTTGATGATAGATAGAAGAATGATCTGAACGGGATCTTGGATCATTTATTTCCAATGCTCATACATGTTACTGTGGCTGTAAATAATCCTAAAAATTTAAATGAAGTTGAATTCATTGGAGAAAACATTTTGAAACACTGCAAGTAGAAATTAAGCGTTCTCACGAGCAAAGTGGAAATAAATTTAGAAGGAAACAAGTAGGAAAGCTAGAATTGATCTTAGACGAATCCTTATGATATCCTAGCTAGATGCATGTCCGTATGTAATTATGTATTTTCACCCTTCTGTGGAAGTATGATTTTTGAAGTGGTTTTTCGCATATATTTCTAAACCGGTTTGTCGGACAGTAAAAATGGTTAAAAGCAATTTCCTAGGATTTTACATTCTGAAGAACTTGTCATACATTAATATCGTCTAAGACTGACCGTTTTCACAGTATATGTAAAAATTCTAAATTTTTGTATGACAACACCAAGAAGGGGTTGCCGGATTTAGTCCATTTTCTTAATTTTATTCACTATTACTATGAAAACACCATGTATCAAATATCAGGTCTCTATGTTAATGCGTTCTCAGGCAGTGCCCAAATATATAGCGCAAAACGAAAATTTTTGTATGGCAACCCTACGAAGGAATTTCCCAATTCGGCGCATTTTCGAACATAAATTTACCTTGTTTTTAAAAAACCTATGTGTAAAATTTAGCCCTCTAAGTGAACGCGTTCCCGAGTTATGTGCGGACGGACAGATGGACATGCAAAAATCAAAATAACTTTTAATATTATGCGTGGGTGTCCAATTCATTTTGCTCTACCATCATTATTTCTAGGTATTACAAATGGAATGACAAACTTAGTATATCATATATATCTCATCCAGAGTATAAAAAAAATACTCTAAAATGGGAAATATAACAAATGCGGAGATTAGAAAAAAGTTAGGATTAATTGTTTTGATGGGAAAAGTGCCGAACTGACTCTACCACAAATATTTTCAAAAGTCGATACAGATTTCAACAGGGTCATTAGCTTTATATTTCGAAAATAATACTAACGTTACAAATAACTCTAGCTGTATTATCTTGGTTTCATGCAGTGTTCTGTAGAACATAGCAGATTGCGAATTGAATTGATTTGTAGGGTGCATAGCAGTAGAAAAGGTTTTGAAAGTACAGAGAAAAATGATGTCCGGAAAGTCTGCACAAAATTATTTTTGTCTATCAGGCATATAGTTCATTCTACAGGTAAATATCTTAACTGAAAATTGGAAGAATAACGATGGAATGCTGAATGAGAATATTCAATTCTCTACGTCTTGGCATGCTAATGAAATAAGAAGATTATTTGAAGACTATTTTGTATCTCCAGTGCCTTGGAAATAACAAAATTTTGGCGTACACAATTTTCTGTATTTTTAATATGTTTAAATTAGTAACATCTTCATAGTTTACTTAGCTTGGCTCTAAAAACAGTAAGAATTTAAAATATGCCTGTTTGAAAAGATATGTTTCAATATGAGTTTGTCCTGATTTTTTCTCGCTTTTTGTGCTCCATATTATATAATAGCTCTTCTTTCCTATATGTGTTCCATTTCTTTGCAAGTAAATATATTATAAGCAACATTTCTTTCAATTCGGTTGCTATAATGTGAATCCCAAAGCAGTAATTCAAAATTCGAAAATAGTTTCGATTTCTTCTTTCAATTTTGTTCTCTCAGGACTACTGCTATGAACAGATTTTTCAAATGTATACAAATAACAATGATCATCAAGTCGGTGGTGACAAGGCAGAAACACATCTAAGAAAGTCTCATGCCTGGGTGCTAAGTTGGCATGAGTTGCAGTTAGATAGACAATTGTGATTATATAGGTAGTTATGGATGCCCAAGCTTTTAAGATTTAATCTGAGTTGTAGTATTTCTTATTTTGCAATTAAACTTTTCTTGTGTATATCACTGAGAAAGAAAAAAATATTTTTTTACTTTTTAGTGCATTTTATTTACACAAGTTATTTATTTTAAAAGTTTTTTTTAATATGTTTTATTTTCTACTTTTTAATCATACTCTCCAAACTCTACTCTCGAATCACGATTCTCGAAACTCGATTCCCGAAATTCTACTCACGAAAATCAAGTCTCGAAACTCGACTAACAAAAATCGAGACTCGAAACTCGACTCTCGGAACTCTCGACTCTCGGATCTCGAGTCTCGAATCTAGATTCTCGAAACTCGAGTATCGAATTTTGACTCTCGAAACTTGGCTCTCGAATCTCGAAGTGTGGGAATTAACACCTCCACCCCATGACTTCCCAACCCGTAAGCAAATTTTACCCCATCGGAAAGCCCCCATTTACTCATTCTAAATCAAAAAACTCCATGTAAATCCATCTACGTTTACTACCCTAAATCTCTTTCATCACGAACGGTTCTTTCAGCGTTCAGGCGCTCAGGCATAAGTTTTCTGAGTCCGGGGTCCGTAAGTTGACAGAAGGTTATTAAAAAAACGCAGCTAATGAATGCATAGCAAATGGATTTACATTTCCAGCTCCATACACAGTAAAACTGTGCACAATTGTTGCCACAAGCCTAGGTATTTTTCCTTAAAATGTAGGGAATATTCCCTAAAATCTGGTGAATATTCACTACATTTTAAGGAATATTCCCTACATTTTAGGGAAAAATACCTAAGCTTTGTGGCAACAATTATGCACATTTTTTACAGTGTTCACTTAGTTCACTAAGTTTTCAAAGAAATATCGTGAACATTCTCATGTAGATATCATTGGAAATTATTCGTCTAAATCGCGGGAATAAAATTCATTTCGTACTGCAGAACAGTTTACATTACCATCATTTTGCACGATAGAAGGTGAGCTTTTGTGTATAAAATTCATAGGGAGAAACTAAACTTACGAGTAATTGCAGACAACCATCAAAAACTTGTTTAATAAGTGCAAAGGATCGCCTGTTTGAGAGCTACGGGCGCCTTCAAATCTGGGAATTGCGCTAAATGGGAAGATGTATCGCTCCGACTATATCAATTCTATGCTGGGAAAAGTCTATAGTGCCTTGCGAGGATTATGGCTTTCAGCTAAAATTCTATCAACTGATCTCAAGCTAGATAGTGTCTGTTACCGCAAGGTAGATGTTGCATTCAATGATTGTATTGGTTTCAGTTTTGGGCTGCTCAGATTCGACCATGTTTCATATCTACGACCCCGAGTACTGGGTTGCTCGTTGAAGGATTATATAAACCAAAGTGCATTAATATATTTATGTAATCTTCTAAGGACGGGCAAACCCGATTAATTGAGAGTAATTTTCAAATTTCCAACGTATTAGTGAAACCATCAGAGCCTAATGAGACCTCATTTTCAGAAATCAAATAGGGAAAGTTCTTATTTGGTCTATATCATTCGTTTATGGAACACATTAGCATTCAATGTAAAAGCTGCGAGCACTGTTGGTGCATTCAGAACACTTATTAAATCTCATCTTTTCTAGTCATCTTCATCAATTGCTCTTCAATTTTCTCTTCTCTTTATAGTTCCTTTTTATCCCTTTTTGAAATCACATAACTTTGTAACTTTGTAGTTGGGGGGGGGGGGGGGGGGATACGATTTTGCGTCAAATCTGTGCTTATTATAATGATCAAAATTCCACATAGTTTGAGAAAAAGAATAAACTTAGGTAATGACGTGTCAAAAATAAAGATTTCGGGGTTTTATATGTATGTAATTAGCTTTAGAAAATTCTCAAATTCATAAAATTTGCAAAGTTTGGTACATAATAACGTAATAATAGTTCATCAAGTAGACAAATTTGTACTTGAGTATGGAAGATCTTGGGGTGAAAGAGGCAGTGACGGAAAGAAAACCAGACAAAAACTATTGGTTACTAATATATTTTCGTTTGAAAGTTGCTATTTTCAGAGACGAATAATTATCACAATTATGATATTATTGGAAAGAAGGTTCAATTTGTAACAAAGATCGAATCTTTTTTTGTTTATTTTGAAAAACTCAAATTGTTGACTGCAATTATAAAGGAAATATAGTCAATAATAGTAACCATGGTAACGATAAAAATGTCTTGCCTTTATATATTTTGCATACAATTTGGCGTTTTAGTTCATTTCATTACCGTCAAATGGAACGATGTACTTTCGGAAAGCATTCACTTGTTTTGAAAGTTCTGCGGCGGGCTGTACTGTGCTGGATCGGAAAGTATACGCTTGCAGATTTCGCAAATATTTTAAGTTTTATCATTGGCAATTTCTTATTTTTGCTTGGGAGGCGCGAACAGAGTTGCCATTTTAGCCGATTTCTTATACTTTTAGCCGGAAGAATTCGCCATTCAGTCGACAGACGATTTTTAGCCGATTTTTATATTTTTCAGTCGATTTTGGAATTGACGCAAACTTCACTTGGTTTGGTGATCGGATGTATTTTGAGGGACTTTCTTGGATGAAAAAGTGGATTTTTGCGCTCGTGATTGTGCGAAATTGTTGCGTCATGGAAAATGACTTTCTATGAGTAAATTGTTCACAATAGAGCACTAATGTCCCTGAAAGAAAAAACAGAAAAAATATATGCGGAATGTAGTAACTGGGAAGAGTACACCATTCGATAGTACTCCCGGCGAAACCTCCTCTTTTCGGCTCGTGATTGTGATTTATGAGATAAATATTGACAACAGAGCACTAATGTCCATGAAAGAAAGAACGGAAGAAATATATGTGAAATGTAGTAACTGGAGTGACAAAAACATCACGAGAAAGTTTTCTGAATCAGGAAATGAGTACACCACTCGATAGCACTCTCGACGAGACCTTTTTTGCTGGTTTTGCATTTATATTCATTTGAGGAGTTTGCATTATTTTGTATAGAATGGAATTTGGAATCTACCGATTTTTAGCCGATTTTTAAAACTTGTATAGCCGATTTTAGCCGATTTTAGAAAAAAATTGTTGGCAGCACTGGGCGCGAAATTATTTTGGCAGCTCTATTTATGATCTACATTTAATCATCGGACGTGTTAGTAAAATTCAGTACAATAATTATGGAATAAAAAAGAGAAAACTGAATGTTACTAGGTATGTAAATTTGTGCATATGAAATATATAATCCTCTAAGCCGTTACACAGAAAATGGATGATTTTTTTTTTATGAAATTTTACAGGAAGGTTGGCAATATTGCGATCCATATATGACCGAGATACGGTCTTTTGAAATTTGAAAAATGTGGGAAATTTTGCTTAGTAGATGTAACGTTATCATCGTATTTCCATGAAATAAACGTTATTTACTTTGGGAAGCTTTGAGGTTTCCGAGAAAAATTAATCAAAGTCATTTTTATGAAAATTTGCTTTCAATGATAATGGATATTTCGGTTATCCTTGAATATCTCAAAATGTGCAGTCCCGATATTTTTTATTTTATTGTATGGATCTTAATCCCTAATAAGTTTTAGTGAAGCTGTAGGAAGGAGAAAATGGTTCTTGGTAAAGTCAAATCTAACTCTTTAAAGTAGTTCTTTGGTTATCTAGTTAAAAAATGGTAGAACTGACATTGTGTGAACATTGCCAAAATTATATGAAACATTACAACTCAGAGTTCTTTCTTGGAAGAGTTTTATTTGACGAGCGGCTTCAGTAAAATAAAATTTGCCCAAGTAATAAATTAAGCCAGACAAATTACAAGTAAAAGGGTCTGACCAACAGCACAGATTTCGCACACATTTCGTTCTTGCTCCTCACGCAAAACGTTTTATAAGTTCAAAAAACCAACTATGAAAAATCCGACAGCAAATTTAAAATCTCACCATGCTTATGCAATCCTACTGCTGTGCAGATGGCCGAAATGCTTTGGAGTACAATGCACACGAATACCACAGCATCATATAGCTTTGCATGCACGTGTAGTGATTTTTTTTCCATTTTCAAATTGCATACTTTTATGCGTTTATGTTCCACTGTGCTTTTGAGAACAGGAATCGTGAGCTTTTTTTTAAATTACATTAAATTCATGTAAACTAATCTGATTGGATACATACTTTTTAACTTGCTGTTGCTTTCTAAATAAGTTCTATCTAGTGCCAATTGTAGTAACTTGTACTCATATAAAATTGCAAAATTTTGTGTACTTTGTCATTAATAAACGTGTTGTATTGCATCCTCAACGAGAATTCGGAGCCATTCTTGTCTTGCAGTCACTCCAACTCTTTATCCAGAGGGAATCAATGGCAAGTTTGATTCGAAGGAAAAGGTTAGATGAACAAATTTGTTCCGGTGTGGGTGTGGGACATTTTAACATCGCGGTGTCCGCAAGATCTTTCGTTGCCTAGTCGCCTCTACTCATAATATCAATCCCAGCCTAATGGAAACTTCGATTAAAATCTTATAAAAAATATTATATAGAGTAGAAAAACTCGTACAAATACTAGACGCAGTTCACCATACACAAAAGTGGTTTGAGACATATTTAATATTCTATAAAGTTGTTGGGGAAGTGAAAATCGCGGAAACGATGATGAGGAATTATTATATTTTTTTCTAATTAATAAAAATATTCATATCCAGTCAGTGATGCATTTATGCAAAACCACTTGAATATAGCTAAGCCGTTCATATGACATATGTATAAAATAAAATAAATCCAAAATTTTACTTTAGCAAATACAGAACAGGTTTGGCAATAGTTAAGAAAAGTAATATCGCATAATTTAACTATGCAAATTTTTAAAGTTAAGACCTTTTGGCAATGCGCAGTATACTGGCTATCTTCAAAGATTAAAAAGAAGAAGTTTTCAGAAACTTGCATTACTGGAACCCGAGCTATATAAATCTGTTAAGACGAAAAACAATTTTAGAAACGAGAGGACTTCTTTGAGAAACGATAAAACTCAAATCTGCGGATTGCTTCAAGTGAAAAATGTTTTTAAAATTAGCAATTGTGTTTATTTCGACGATAATTTGTGTTTCTACTGACGAACTGCGTAAGTGTTTTTATTAGAGTGTTTTTGGAGTGTGTTTAGTTCAATTAATCGTGATTGTGCTAAAAAATAATAAAAAAGCATCGAAAGTTCTGTGTTCCAAATCTTTATTTCAAATAGATAGATACAAGGGAGAAGGGAATTATTTATTCTCTTGTTACCTATTTATTATTTATTATTTCGGCCCCTTTCGAAGGATAAACACTTTAAGTAAGAATCAGAAAAAAAAACATTTCTGTTTAACTAGAAAAATAATAATTTCAGAACTTTACAACTTGAATGTGATTAGACAGAAACCGATAAATTTTTCAGTTAATTATGAAAAGTTGAATCAATTCATAAGTGTCAATGACAAATCTAAATATAATCAACAATGTCGAATATTTATGTTAGCTTAGAATGACAAAATACCTAGAAGCTACAAGAAGAGTAAATATTCAACCATTTCCTTATAGAGCTGGTACCACATCACCTCCAGTTGAAGAATATAAAAAATATATAAAATATATAATATATGGCGTGGTAATGTATTGGGGTGGGAGTCTGCGCACATATTTTTAAGTTGCTGGATGTATGCACTATGAACGTATATATATCTATACACATATGACAAGGGTGTATATGTTCCTAGTACAACAGCCACTTAGAAATACGTGTATGGATTTCCACATTTCCCAAGGACATTACTACCAATAAAAAAGATCTTCTCGTTTCAAGCTTTTAGGTTTACGACTTTGGTAAGAAACAGCATTTATTCTGAGGTGAAGTAGCACCGACTCCGTAGGAATATGGTTGCAGATTATTTACTATTCTTTAATTATTCTGAGGTATTAGCCAGTAATTCTCTAAGTCTATAGCTTCATGCATACAGGGTGTCCCGTCGGTAAAAAGTGGTGCAAATGAGCTCATTTATACATAATTGAAGACAAATATTATAATTTTATTTATTAAAATGTTGTTATGCCCTAGATGAGTTAATTTAAGTTCGAAAATGGGACAAATCGGGCAATTCTTTCGTATAGCTATACAAAAATTTCATTTTGCACTAAATATTTGAACACTGCCTAAGAGCGCGTCGACATAGAGAGCTGAAATTTTGTACACGGTGTTTTCATAGTAATACTAAATAAAGCTTCAAAAGTGGACTAATTCGGGCAACCCCTTCTTGGTCTTGCCATATAACAATTTAGATTTTTTACGTATATACTGTAAAAACGATCAGTCCTAGACGTTTTTATTGTATTGAAAAGTTCTTGAGAATATGAAATGCTATGAAATTGGTTATAATCATTTTTACTTCGTCGGACAGTACCGTTGTAGAAATATATGTGAAAAGCCAATTAAAAATAAAACGTGCACAGAGGAGTGACCATACTAAATTACATACGGCCATTCATCTAGGGTATTCTAAAATTTGTCTTAGACTTAGACAGCTGTTCTAAGTTTTTTACTTGTTTTTATTATATAATGGAACTATCCCAGAATACTTCAATAACCTTGGAAAACTCCATTTGGCAAGGACAAAATAAATATGACATAATAAATAAGGAGGAAAGAACAGTTAAATTTCTATCAGGAATATTAAAAATATGTCAAGTAAAAACTACATCGTTAAACATCATATTTGGAGAGCATGATTGTATTTAATCCCTATAAATTTACTCCAGGCATTTTGAGGTGACTTTTGCCTTTTTTTAAATTGTATTCAAAAAAATTTACAATGTGAGTGTAAATATTCGCAGAAGCATTAGAAATATTTTTTTTAAGTAAAGAAATATTTTTTTGCAAACAAAACAATGACTGCCGCTCGGAGCCAACATAAATATTCCAAGATATTAGCACAATAGTGTAAAATCAAATCTAGTCAAGCGATCTGCAAATGGCCAGAATTATTAAGTTCCAGAACTGTTTGATTTCTCGCTTATCTGTATTTCTATAAGGGTTCGTAGGACAGTAAAAATGATTATAACCAATTTCATAGGATTTAATATTCTGAAGAACTTTTTAATGCCATAAGAACGTCTAGGACTGATTGTTTTTACAATATACTTAAAAGACTTAAATTTTTGTATAGCAACATCAAGAAGGGGTAGCCCAGTTTAGTCCATTTTTGAAGTTTTATTTACCTTAACTATGAAAACACTGTGTTCCAATTTTCAGCTCTCTACGTTGACGCGTTGTCAGGCGCTGTCCAAATATGTAGTAAAAAACAAAATTTTTGTATGGCAACGCTGTAATATTATATTTAATTGAAAGCACTTGACTCTTCCGAATACTTAATTTATTTGTATATGAATGTTAAGGTGATGCGAACTCTACACAGGCTAGTATTACAAAGAGGCCAAGGCTGGTAGTCGTGGCAGTGACGTCTAATTTATGATTTCCTTTAAGCCAATATTGCCATGTCTAATATCTTGGCAATTACACCCAACTTAACTACATTTTGAACTGCTCTACTTAAATACTACTACTAAAGCAGTACAAGTAAATAACTTAAATACTACAAACGCTACGAAGGAGTTACCCGATTTGTCCCATTTTCGTACTTGAATTTACCTTTTTTTCGTGTGTAAACTTTCAGCTCCCTAAGTTAACGCGTTCTCGAGTTATGGTGAGGACGGACGGACAGACGGATGGACGGACGGACAGACGGATGGACGGACGGACGGATAGACGGACAGGCGGACATGCAAAAATATAAATAAAGGATGCGTGGATGTCCAACTCTTTTTTTTCTACTAGCATTATTTCTGTGCGTTACAAACGAAATGAAAAACTTGGTGTCCAAAAATACACACAAGTAGTAATTTTGATAGAAAACACAGGATTAAAATTAAATTTTATTGATTCGTAAAGTATGCAATATAAGGTTATGGAATAGCATATTAGGCAAACGGTCGCATGGCTTTGTTGAAATTTTCCATGATCGTTTTCTATGAATGTCGTGGATGCGGATTTTCTGAACCCCAAATGCCACCATTTTTTCGAATAATCAAGCGATCATGATGAAAATGAGTCTCATCGCTGAACATGATTTTGTTCGAAAAACTACCATCCACTCCTTAATTGTTCCATAATACATTAAACGAACTCTCTTTTCTCTGCGTGGTCAGCAGTCTTCAGTTCTTGAGTCAATTGAACTTTGTAAGCATGAAAATGTAAATCTTTCGTGAGAATACGCTGTAGAGACCTTTCCAAAATGTCGAATTCTTCATCACGGTGCCAAATTGATGTCCTTTGAGTCTCAGAGACACTGTCAGGAATTGCTTCGAGGTTTAGTATTGAACGTTTTGTTGATGGATGACCACTGTGTTTAAAATTACTAATTCCTACATTCTTTTATTAATCTCTTCTTAGTTGAAAAAGTTAAATCACTATTTCGACCATATTTTGTATTTAGTGTTTTTTTTTTGCTACTCATTACAAAAAACAGTACAATTTGGCACTAATAGTCTAGCTCTCTTTTTTTTCTTCTTTTCCTTTATGTTATATGTAATTTCGGTATATGTCGAACCTGAAATATTTCCTATTTTGCTTTATGTTGGGTTTGGTATTCTTTAGCCTGGGTTAGTTCAACACACCAGTGTGTATTTTCACAATTATACTCAACTTTTTCTTTTTTTTACTGTTAAGAAAATACACTTTTTATTCTTTTGTTTATCACCAACTGAAAAAACCAAAACCGGCCGACTGTACCGAATAAAAAACTCTCCTTTTTCAATGGTGATCAAGTCTCGTCGTTCAGGGTGGAAAATGCTTAACTCCCATTTTCTGCCTTGAAAAAATTTTATCATTACTTTTGGACTTGTTTAAACTTGTCCAGAATTATCGGGACGGACAATGACTTAAAAAATGTAATTCTACCTCACGGTACAGAGATATAAGGTATTCTCAATACGTTCCGCCATTTTTGTCCAAATGTACGGTACAGAGAACACAATATTCTCTCTCCTCTCTCTGTCTTTTCAATAGAAATGTATATACGTTATAGGACGAAGCACGTCACAGCTCTAGTGCCAAAATTTTAATGAGAATACCTTGTACTCTATATACCTTGATTCTATCCATTAATAAACATCAGACACCGTACCGTCGTTTGAAATGGCGTCGCGCATATGCATGCCATTTTTTTTTGGTTGGGCGCATATCTTATTACGAAAGATCTTATCGTAAGTATGTATCTACATATACATACGACCATACATATTGTATCTTTCTTGACAAATCTTACTGAAGGTAAGATTTGCCTTTTGTTTTATTTTTAATTTAATATTTTTCGTGGTAATTATTTCCATCAAAACGACCTGGATGAAAACTGAAGTCGTTTTATGGGAAGATTTTTTATAAAATGTATGCAATTTTCTTCGCGTATTTGGGTGATAAGCTTATGATGTTTTAAGCATGACATGGAGTGAACCAATCTCTAAAAAATTGGATTGGACACATGTTGTATAATATGCCTCTAAACCACGAAAAGGAATATCTCCAGTTTAAACCTGCTCTTGATTGGCTCCATGCGCTTGGAGTTAAAAGAAAGGGTGAAATACGTAGGTATTATATTAGACAAAAAGTTAAACTGGAAGCCGCACCTCAAAGACAGAGCGAGCAAAGCTTTCAGAGTTTTCGCAATGTGCCGCAGAGCGGTAGGGAAGAAGTGGGGCTCAAATCGCGGATGATCTTATGGATATAGACTAACGTCATTCGACCCATGTTAACCTACAGTTCAGTGGTGTGGCGAAAAACAATGGACTTCGCCAATCATCGCAAGATATTGGAGAAGATTCAAAGACTGTGTGTTCTCAGCGCAAGCGGCGCTATCAAGTCAACTAGTACTCGGGGTCTGGACGTTATCCTCAACATGCACCCGGTACAAATACATATTAAATAGATGGCGTCGACTACAGTGCTAATACTGCATCTTAATCTTGACTGGCTTCATATGGGAACAAGAGCTGCACATGAATCCATTTTCGAGTTTGTGCAGTCAATCGCACCTGGCATCGAAATGGACAGCGACAACCTCCTCGAAACTATGCTGAAAAGCGTTTTTGAATCTAGAATCCCATGCAGGGCAGAATGGGAATAACATTCCGTGCTTCAACCATTGAAAAACCCAAATTCAATTTATACGGATCGCTCTAAGTATGATGAAGGCACCGGATCGTGAGCTTTCTGCGAGTAGCCTGAGATTGAATTGGCCATGCATCTTGAAAGCCATGGCACGGTTTTCCAGGCAGAGTTCAAGGCCATTCTTGAAGCAGGAAGGCACCTCCTTAACTCAGGCACTGAGAATAAGGAGATAGCCATCAGCTCAGACAGCCAAGCAGCTGCTAAAGCTTTGCCTAAATCCTTTATAACCTCCAAATTATTAATGGAGTGCCGGGGCACAGCAACATTACCGGGAATGAAAGGGCGGACGAGCTTGCTCGTCTTGGTACAGCCTTTGCATAGAGGATCCCTCGAGTAGAACAACAAAGGAACTGTGGGGTAAATCAAACCCAAATCAAACAAATAAGCTCCTAGGACAACAAGCCAACCCTGAGAACTCTGGTGTCCATCCTCATTGGGCACTCCTCTATCAGAGATCGCCCTCACAGAATGAGACTTATTGATGATCCTATATGCAGGGGTTGCGGAGAAGAATCTGAAAAAAGTGACTTTCTTTGTTACTGTCCGGCACTCTCAGGAATACGTTACAGATTTCTTGACTCACACCTCCTGGACGAGTTACAAGGAGGGCTGGGGCCAATATTGAAATTTATAGGAACGTCCGGTTGGGACCTATGAGCAATTGCTCATGGGTCTGGAAGGTGAACAAAGGGCCTTAATTTGGCCTACGTTCGGGGATCCCTCGCGGTCCCAAACCTCTGGTTCAATCGATCGGGTATTTAACATTTCCTTCATCTTTAGTTTAGGTATCTTAATCCTAATAGGTAGTTCTAACAAATTCAAGAAGTTTTTCCTTAAATATCCTAAATTTTTTCTTAAGTTTTACATCTAATGGTAAGTTATTAAATATTTGAAAGTCCTTATATACCAAACTATTTTGTGATGCACTATCTCTTTGTATCTATTGCAGTTTAGAAAAGCTCTCATTGCCTAGTTTTGAAGTCTCTGTAGCCTTACAAAAGAGTTATTATTACCCATAACTATAACTGTCGAAGAATATTCCAAGTTGGGACTTAATAAATACTTCTTGTATGGTTTGTATGGTCTCAAATGCTCTTTTGAGATTCAAGAAGATCGCAATCACAATATTCTTATCAGCTAACTCTTGTTTTCAGTTTATTATTTCTTGATTTAATGCAGTTTCACATGATTCTCCATACAAAGATCACTTTTGTTATATTTCAAGTTGAATGATCTATCTTTTCTAACACTTTCTTGCAAGTTGGTAATGCACTTATGGGTCAAAAAGTTTCACAGTTATCCGGCCCTCTAAAACTTTCAATTGGCGTGACACGACACTCCTTCTAAGTATCAGGAAAATATCCAGTACTTAATGATCGATTTATGAGTCCCTTAAAACATCACTTATATATTTTTAAAATATTACTCAACAATGAAACGTATTGTTCTTTCATGTAGCGCTCCATTTTCGTTGGCAACACTTTAGCTAGGTTGCAGGTCGTAATGAACTGAGTAGTTACTATCGCTCATACAAGCCTGCTTTTTTGAGTTTTGTATGTACCTTCAGGCTGAAAATAGTTAGTTTACAGACACAAAAATTAGCATGCATTCAACTAAACAAATATGTATATAGAAATCGTGTTTTAATATTTCGATTAGGGAGTAAGTTCGTTCAATTGTAAGGCCACAGCCAGTTAGTATAATTTGATAAGCTTGTCCTTTCGATACTACAAAAAAAAAAAGCAAAAAAAAAATGGGTTGAAGCAATAAGAGAATTTTGTAACAAATGAAATCCAAGAATCCATCCAAGCTGAGGCGATCATATCAACGTGGAACAAAATATATTGGGACTTAATAGATAAGGACGGTAGCAGGCCTTCGTCGGGAGAAGCCTCTTAACCAACAAACAGCAGGAAGGCTGCAATCACCTGGAATGACTAAAATCACTAATAATAATTTGCAGCAACTCAGTACTCCCTAAATCCATAAAAGTCTACAATTCTAGCTCTTACCAGAAGCAACATACAAAGTTCCGGTACATCTTATATCTTAAATCTTAACAACGT